>JAIPMN010002004.1:0-17242 GCA_020650975.1 Apostichopus californicus | reverse complement strand
TATATACTGCATGTTGTCCGTCGTGATTGTTACCCTTTTCCGAAAACATTTCATGGCGCTGTCCATATATTTGAATCTTATAACCATATATACGCGGGAAGAGAAACACACGGGGACAACAGAACGGTATGCTCATTTAATCAAACATTTGAAAATGCATAATGACGTCACGAGTCTGTTGTACTTGGACTCTATTATTTCAAAATAATATCGTTCGTAAACAATGACCGGACTTTAATTTAACAAGCATTGTGGCTTATTTTTAATTTATAAATATATTAAATGCATTATCTAGTACGACGTTACACATGATAAATTTTCTTTATAACGTAACGTTCATTTGATAGTTTTGCATTGTTTGGAACTTGAAATTAGCCTACATAACATTGCATTTACAGTAAAAATTATTTAATCATATACAAAGTAATAGTATACATATAATATACAACAAGATTGGGTATAATAAAATGATAGGAAAACTGTATGAAAAATGCTGAAATTGCATAAAATAAACCTTAGCCCCACTGTGAGAAGTCGTTCGCAGAACTACGGTTAAGAAAAGCTAAGAAGTATTGAACGAAACCCGTGACAGAAAATTCGTGAAAATTAATTAATTTAATTCGTGTATAATTGCACACTGGTTGAGCCGATGAAGCCAGTACTCTTTTTCTTTGAAATAACTTGAATTACCACTTTAATCAGTACTGCTGCGTTCAGGCGAGGACACAATAAAGGATGATATTATATATAACTTTATTGAGTTCTTGGTTTAGTTATGACTTTAAACCATTGGTATTGTTATGACTTAAAATGATTCTTTTAAAAAAAAACTGTTTTATCTGATGAGTTTATTCTGTTAATTGTCTACATTGAAATAATGATATATCTGTATATAGGGTAACTTAATCATGAGATGCACCGGCCGGGTGCGCATGCATCCTTTCCCCCACCTCTATTCTTACCCCACCCGCATCCCCACCTGCATCCCCACCCGCATCCCCACCCACATCCCCACCCGCATACCCACCCTTCTCCTCCACCCACCCGAGATATTTAGCTTTGGTGTCTTTCAATATGCCTATATGATATGCCCATATCATTAAATGTTGATAATATTCTGCACCAGTTATAACGTCTGCACCATATGGTATACAGCATATACTGAACCGTACCGTGTTAATTGTGTTACCCGGTATATTCTTTGTATTAACCTTTCATACCGAACCGTACCGTCTTGTTGTTGTTCTTGTCGCTGCCAAACACTATTTCCAGTCATATTTCTAGTCATACCGTACTATATATTGTCGGTGTCTTTTTATCCATATCGAACCGTCATCCATCACTCTTTATAGATCTGTTCATATTTGGTGACAAGTGGTGCATTACTTCATTTCTGTACCCGACGTATATTCAGTTCTCGTTAGGTGTTCATAACTATCATATACTTACATAGATAGTTGGTTGTCTCATACGGACTGCATGAGTTACAAATGTGTCGTCATGAAGATATTTCAGCGACCGGAATGGGGGAATATTTTAAAACCGGTTTGACTATTATCCGTGGGTGGTGTCAATTGATTCTCAATTAACAAGCGTGTAATGTCATCATTACTGGTTGAGTGTTTCCGGTTAAAATCAATCCATACTTGAGACATATGTTTATCCACATTTTTTAATCACAGTAGTAAAAAAAGTGCAAGAAAGCTACTCCAGGTCGTACAAAAAAAAGGGGCTATGATAGTCCAATATTGTTGGTCTGATTCAATATCCACAGAAAGGTATTCTTTATTATTACTACTCAGTTTTATCTTGTAAGCTACATTTCACCGTTTCTCATTATATCTATATTTAGCATTATTGTCAATTTCCCCAGAAGTGTTTCTGCCTGCTTCTCTCTCTGCCTCTCGCCATCATTTCCTCTGTTAATATTTTGCCGTAGAGTATTCCAATTTATAACAACGTGCCACAGTTTTTTATTGGCAGAATGTACGCAGCCGTTTCAGCTACGATAAAATAGTTTTATGTGTTATTTACTTAATAGCCAAATTTCAGTTAATCGCCACCGGTTATCTCAAATCACCGCGGTCTGATCTTCAAGGAATCTTGTACACCGAATTACGGATTCCGTAACCAAACCTGCAAAAACACGTTTCTTATGTTTATGATGAACGTCGTCTCATACTGTCACCTGAGTAACTATGGTAACGTACGTGTGGCGGGCATAGCGAATCACCATTATTAGTTCCTTTCTGCAATCGAATCAAAACAGTCCTCCGAAATATCAACGGGTTGTGTTGGTAATTGATCGATAGTGTCCATACTCCCCCTCCCCCCCCTACCCTCTCCTTCCTGCTCCTCATAACAGACATATTCATATTCATAATTTTGTCACCTCGAATTCTGTCTCCTCGTTATAATGGAGATACAATCAGTTTAAGTCATGATCATGCTAATCATACCAAAATACATTTCCTGACGGCTCATATTGGAAGGACTCCAAGAGTTAAAACGGAAGTTCTTTACCAGTGGGACACCGGCTTTCATAATGCGGTACACATGGTCATGGTTTGTATTACTTCCTCATGTTCACATAAAAGTCTTGAAATCCAGACAACTTAAATGGGTATTATATCATCCGTTTTGGTGATGTTGTTTGTTCTTCAAACGGTTAAATCTAACCTTCGTGTCTTGCTTTACGAGTTCAACAACTGGTTGTTATCACGTCCGTCCTTGATTGCATATACAGAAGTACAGTACATGATTATCATTGGCACCGTACTGTAAAGACACATATATGCTGTGTGTTTCTCGTTTCATATCTTGCTTTTACACATTCTAACTGGAGGACGAAATTCAGTGTCATATGAAGATCCGAACCATTCCTCCGCGCGACTTTATGCATTTAATGAACAACGGGGGAAATTACTGCAGGGAAATTATGAATACATTTTCAATAGAGATAACAAATAAACTATCTGGTTATAATGACTTTCGACCCTGTGTGTCCAGAGATTTTGAATAAAATCAATAAATAAATTTAAAAAAAAAATTCTAGTATCTAACCCCCAAAAGCTGTCCATCTCAAAACCCGACACGCTTGTTCTGCATGAAAGTAAAATATTGGTGCAAACAACTTTTTCAGATAACTTGATTTGTTTCTTATCCGGACTGAAAGGGAGGGGAGTGGGGAGGGCGGGTGGGGGTGCAGTGTTTGATAGTTAAACAAGATGGTGTAAGACAGAATATGATTGGTTGACTGGCGTAAAAGTTCACACATGCATCAACTAAAGTTAATATGTTAGGTTTGATAACTCGGTTTGATCGATCTATACCGTGCGTCTCACTACCGTTCAAAAGCCAAAAGGAAAGCTTCCTTTAAGACTAGACCATTGGATATGATGTTCACAATAGGAAACGATGATCTCAGGTCTTCAGTTCTTGAAACTCCATGGTTAGACTTAAATCAAACCGATACGGTTTTGTTGCAATGGTGGTGCACGATACCACGGTTTCACAGTCCTTAAATTAAATTATCCTCTGCTTTACAGTGTTTTTTTTTTAAATTGCCGGCATTTTTTTGGCGACAGTTGTTCTGTCGACGATTGAAACAAACGATTGAGCATAAACAGAGGGACGGAAATCTGTATCAAAGGAGAGTGGGTGGAGTGGGACGAACTGATCCTAAATCTTGTCGGTAGCCCTAGATATCAGGAAGGTGGGAGGTAAAACCTCTGGCTTGAGCATACAAATTAATCTCTTTCTTTTTCTGGTTGTTGATTGAATACACAGGTGACGAAAGGATTGATCGATACGCATCTTTGGTAGTCTAGGAGCCAACACAAAGGTCCATCATTCATCCACAATGATGAAATGGAATAGTCCAGTCATGACGTCACAATTGTTGTTTACTTGCCGATCGCCTAAGTCTGCTGAAGTCAAATGAATGGTGGGGAAGTAAAAAATATGATATGTAGTTATTAAAATTGGCAATACGAAATGTAAAGAAAGGCGTCGGTCTGCCTACCTAGTAAGGTAAATATACATATATAGGGTCATATTCCCAGAAAGGATATTTCAGAATTGTCACACATAGACAAACGAATGGAAAAAAAAGGAATCTAGAAAAAGAACCGGTAGCAACTCGTTTGATTTATTCGTGTGGTACGGGATGCGCGAAACGATAACGTCAAAACGCGGGTTTACATACGTTTATTATACGAGAGAAAGAGAGAGGTGGAGAGAGAATCAGGCAAATAAAATGATTGAAAAAGGCTATCACTGACAAACATTTATCATACACCCCTTAGAGAAAAACAATTCTCTTCAAACATAATCTGTGAAAAAAGGTGGAATCTGGAAGAAACTGTATTATAATATCAAAGAAACAAATCAGCTACAAAGTTGCAAAACAAAATGGCGATTTCGTATTCTTGTGATTAATTAATTAGGAAACCATAGGGAATAACACCGCATTTATATTGACCCTTACTTACTTACTGAGTTCGAAATTAATTTAAGTAAACTTCTTCTTTCCCAGGAAGTTCCTCTTCTTCTCCTTTTGACATCTGCCCATCTCGAGTTGAATCTTGATCTCCTCCGTCACGGTGAAAAGAAATCCCCCTGCGCTGTAAATCATGAAATAACGACCTAACTTGCACAAATATTATGAGGAGAGAGCGAAATAAAAGTTCTCGTTTTCTCCTCAGTTAAGACTTTTAAAAGAGAACACAACATTGTTGAATACACGACAGAGAGAGAGAGGGGCTAGGCTTTGAAGCCTATCGATAGTTTTGTATGTGCTCGCAAAAACTAGCTTGCGATCGTTTTTTCTTCTGCATTTCGCAGAACTGATTCGTGTATGCAACGCGAGTAGACGTTGTGCGTAGGCACACATATAGTCATAAAATACTTGATTTGTAAAGCACAAGAAGAAAGGGGGAAAATAGAAAAAAATATTATCGCAGGGTTTGTGAAAAACTGATTAAAAACAAGAAGAAAAGATATATAATGCGTTGAAACGCGTTGTTACTTAACCAACCTATTAAATATACACAGCTTCTGTGAGCGCCGCCATATCTTGTTCCGGTTCCCGCTGCCAGCCGTGCGTTTCTGGCCGTTTAGCAATTGTTTTTTTTTATGTGTAAAGAAAGAAACGATTGATTAATGGTGTTAGTATTAGTACCAGCTGTTATTCATATGTATCATGCGTTTAACATTTTAATAATACCATTTACCCAATAATGCATTTTAATTGAAACCAGCGGCTGTGTGAAAGTAGCAGATATTTGAGAATGCATTTTGAAATAAATAATATTATTCATGAGTTAAAGTTGTTTTGTTTTTATAATAGAGGGAACATTTTTCCATTAGTTACATTTTGTAATCATATTATTCGCAAATATTTGATTGAGTTAGCAAGGAATAAATAAAAACCGAAGTAGAAAAGTTACTCACATGTTGAGGGATACATATTATATGAATATTCATCAAGCTTGGTTAATCTTTACCTGTCACAACAAGAGCTGCAAACCTTGAATAATTAATATTCAATGAAGTTAATTAATGATTTATGTATTCATTAATGGAAAGGTAAAATGCGCAATTGTTTTATGCGATAATGTTTCTCATTCCCAGCAAACCAACACTCAAGCCAGTGCATAAGCACCAGTGACCTTTCACACCGTTACGTCATCACTCAGCACGTATACACTCGCCATATCTGTGCATCATTGTGCAGAAGACAAAAGTTACAAGACGATACAGTTTGATGACAATTGTACAAAACAAGAAAATGAAATGTGAGGAAAAGAAATGCATGCGTTAGATCTGCCGGTAGCCTCGAGAGAGAGAGAAAAAATGGAATGATTTGTAAAAACGGGACGATACAAGGACGATACAAAACAGTGAATTCGTCGCGAGGTCACGAGTCCATCTTCAGCTTTCAATCGCAGAGTTCCGGAAGGTGTTTTTTTTTCTCTGTAATAATTGTCGTGTGTTTCCTTCTTAAAGGCACGGATGTTGTATGTTTTTTTTCAATCCGTGTGTGTAGTTGTGTAGTGTATTTGAATGAAATATATAGGCCTATCTTATTTTATATACTGGTTTGAAAGACTTAGCTTAAACTCTAAAAACTAAACAGAGTAACATGACACTCATACCTGAATGGACTGGTCCATATTCTCGTCGGAGGTACATAATTATGAAAACAGAGCCTTAAAACTTCCAGTTTTCGTAACCCGTTCCTCCCCCCTCCTTTTCCCTTAAACCCCCTCCTAGAATACTTTATTTTCATTTACCTATGATAAATACACATCACTTCTCAGTACCAAAACCAGTTTTTTTTAGCTGCTCCTATTTGGGGCTAACCATTCGTCTCTGCCATCATTTAACCACCAAATCAGAAAGTACTCTCATTTTCTTTTCTCTTCTTATTTTTATTTTATAACCAATTTTTCTGTTGCAATTTTCCACGTTTCCATTGTTTTATAATTGCAAGTTTCTTGTTACTTTCAAATCATCCCACTTTCCTCCCTCAGAAATCGGCAAACACTATTTTTGTTTTGGCTTGTATTGTTCTTTATTGGCAGACATTGAATATTCATGAATACCATCGCTAATTGAGTTGGATTGCCATTTTCCAATGTGTCTTCCCCCCACTAGCCGTGAACTTGACTACATACCTGCACAATCTTCGGGATGACATTTTACGATGGTGTCTTCACCTGATATGGTTTCATAGGTGAAGTCGGGGATAGGACTATCACCCTTTTGGAATTCTACGCAAAGATACCGGAATTCTCCACAACCCATTTTATCTACAGCAAAGGGAGGGGTCTCCAAGGTGGGGAATGTAAGAGGTCCACCCTGCGTTAGGGTGGTCGCGGCGTCGATGGGGGTCAATACGTCGGAATAGATAGGATCACGGCGCTCGTTTCCTAACATGTCGCGGCTTGCAAATACGGAGACTTGCCACAGATCTACACCTGTCACCTCTCGGCTGTAAGGTTCAACGTCAACACTTGCTTCAATGAAGAGAGGGGAGTCAGTTCCAGGTACGTGATCTTCTGGGAATTCTCGAGACCATTCTAACTCGGTGAAGACAACACCTGAATGGAAAGATAAAGTTAAGAATATATTCATAAGTACAGCTAAGTGTTTGGTAATAACTGTAGAAAATCAAGAGGAGATTGCAGTCATTTTGATGAGTAGGTCACCGTACTTCAAACAAAGAGCTACTGGTGGCATCTTTAAGCTTAAATAGAAGCTAATAATATATGTTTTAAAGCATTACATGGGCATGCCAGACAATCGAAGTTTGCACACTTTTCGATCTCCGGCAATAATTTGATAGGTTTAAAAAAGAAAATAGGAAATCACTTTTTGAAAAACATGTAGCAATTTCAGTCCGCTAACATTGGCTAGTTGGAATAACGCAAATGGAATTTAATTGTGGCTGTTGAAAGTAAACTAAGTTTTCTAACCTTTGCAAACATCTTCCATGCTAAGGCATTCCACATATGGATCTTCTACTGGCTGTGTCTCAAATGTATAGTCGATACTGGAAGCAGGGTTTTTCGCCAATTCGAAGCACATGAATGGAACCTCATCACAGATGAGGCCAGTTAAATCCACCTGGAAGTCCATCTCTTTGAAGGCGAGATTTTCACCAGTATTTAGAGTTTGGTCATCTTGTACAGCTGTCAAGATCTGTGGCTGCTCGTTAACACGTCTTCCTCTCCCGTTGGTGTTTGTAGAGAAGAACGTTTTGACTTGCCATAAGTCCTCTCCAGCTACAGTTGTCGTCAGTAATTTATCTGTGGTAGCCTTCAGTTTGACTGTCGTGTCGGTGTTGTCGGTATTCTCCACAATAATGTCAGGACTGATTAGTGTTGCTTCTAGATCAGTAAAGACAACTCCTGTAACAAGATACGAAAGGCATAGATTGAGAATTGCAACTCTTACCAAACCATTGGAATTTTCAGAATTTGCTTACAACGATCCGATATTATTTCTCGTCTTTTTTTACAAATGTATCTTTATTTCCCCACTCCCTACCAAAAAATATTGAAAACAGATGTCTAACACATACAGTCGCAAAACGACCACCATTTTACCAACCGATGTTCCTTTCCACATGAACCATCTTTTATACTCCCTCTTTTCTTCCCCTCATCCCTCATCATGCCCCCCATCTGGTTAAACTAGTACTTACTTGACTGACATTCTTGTGGCTTGCAAATCACCATTGAATCTCGAGAAACGTCACCACGCCCTCCTTCCACAATAAGTGTAAATTCTGGATCAGGGGCGTCCCCTTTCGAGAATTCCATGCAAATGTAGTTCACGTCATCGATACATCCAACAGTTCCAAATTCAAATTCTGTCTCAATACCATCAAGATCGAGAGGGTCACCATTGGTAATGTCAGTGGAACCTTCCACGTCATTGAGGATTTGGCCCACTTCTCCAAAGCGAGGACCATCACCCAAAGGATCGCTACTACCAAACAGTGATACGCTCCAAAGGTCGTCACCCTCTAGGTCACGTGTGTCATCCCTGAATGTGACGTCGATGTCGATAGATACAGGAGTCTCTTGGCCTGGAATTGGATTCTCTCCAGTCAGTTCCCAGTCGAATGTCTCGGCAAACACTCCTAAAAGAGATAAATTGGGATTGGAAAGCAAAACAAGACATAAAAACACTTGATCTAAATGTTGGGACTTTGTACGAGAAAAGCTTACGTTTATTATATTACCTAGATAGGTCATACCTAACATATCGACACAAGCTTTGCACCAAAATAATACTGCTATATATAGGCTATTGGTAGTCTGCTATTTCTTAGAATATAGTTGGGTATAGTAACGTTAACTATTTCACTCGTTCTATACTTAAGATTCGTGAGCTTTTATACAGAAATTTGCTCTATTTTCTTCGTTAAACCCAACCAGCTATGTGTACGCTTATGCCTACTATCAATAACTAGTATAATAAAGGATATATACATATATATGTATGATATGTTATTAAGTATTGTATGTTTCTTGTACAGTGTAAAACGCGTGTGAATGGAAACCGGCCCTAACATATACACACAAAAGAAGAAGAACACAAAATGAGGCCAACCGGCTATTAGTCTGAAAAAATGTTTTCAGATCACGAGGCTACCGGCAAAAATCGCATATGCACCTTCTTGTTAAGAGAAGCACATTGAAAATAACATTCTTGTTTTGTTTTCTCTTTGTTTGCTTGTAAATGAATAAACACATAAATGAAATGAGTTTGTTTGACATAGAGAATCGAAATGATGAAAAAAAGAACACACAACAAAAATATCAGCTTGAAAGGGGAAAATAAAAATCATGGAATGTCATTCGTATTGAAATATACAATGTCTTCCGATGGAAGACACACAAACACACTGACACATATACATATATACACACACAAACACTCATATAGTATCATTGGTTACATGTGTAACACACTGAATCAAATGTGTTTAGTGGGCGTTTTAATATTATTCTTTTATTAGTAACAAGAGAGTAAAAAACAGTGTTAAAATATTTGGTCAGGACCAGTTGAAATAGGCAGTGGTAACCGAATCTCAGCACTGTAGTTTAAGAGACAAAAAGAACATCAATATTCGTTAAATACGAAGAAGAAGAAAAAAAAAACATTGACGAACGTCGTTAAATCTAATAAATAGTCTGTTCTATAAAGTTTTATCATAGCTCTATCTTAGCTCTTACAACTGGTTTTCTCTCTGCTGAATTTTGTTATTGTTTTTCTTTTTGACACTGAAGTAAACAAAACGTTCATTGGACAAAATTACTCCATTAGCCTACATGAGTTGAACAGATTATTCCCTTGAAATATTGAATTTCCTTCTATAGTCCATTCCGCTATAGGATTGAGATGTCCGTATGAGTGTATAACCCCTCGGATGTTCTTACATCCCCCCCCCCCACCACGCCTACCAGCCCATGTCAACTTCAAGTCACCCTACCCACTCCCTTCACGCCCACCTCACTTTGCAAAACAGTATAATCAGTTGGAAGCGCTAACTAGTGTTACCGACAATACATGCCAAGTACTCGATTAGTTTACATGCAAAATATAGACTACAGTTTTATTGATATCAATGTAAATGACTTGCAGTCCTATAGGGTTATAGTCCAGAAATGAATTTACTTTGAAAGCGCAAGAACTGTAAAACATTTCTTACAATACTAATGCAAAAGGAAGGAACTGGCGACATGTTTTAATCATGAATTTAAGCATGATTTAAGTTCGTGTGTGTTTGTGTGGGTTTTGAGGTAGGGAGTGTGTTGGTGAGGTGGGTGGAGCGGGGAGGTAGGGGTGTAATGTTAACCCCATAATCAGTTGGCTTAAAGTTTATGGTGTATTACTTTAAATGTCGTAGGGACGAAAATTGTATCTCGAATCGAGGGAGGGATAAATGATGGTGTACGAAAATATGTACCATTTTAGTAACGAATTTAGACATAGACTAAACTCTGAAATGCAGAGATTTCAATTTAATTCTTTGAGAGTGTCCCATTATGACACCTTGCTTCGCGGATTGAATTCTCATGCATTTTGATGATGCAAACCAACTAATATTCAGCTCCAAATAGAGCTATACGTGACGTTACTCTTCGGTTGTAAGAGTGCAATACTACTCCTCTATTAGGAGTGATCATGTCCTACATACTCACAAATTGAAATGCTACTCTCTGGAAATAAGAATCTAAGGGCGTAAGTCATTACGTCACATGACGTCACGATGTTTTTTAGGACACGTGGCTTATCACGATATTGTAGAATGCGCTTTAAATATGTTGTGTTGAACCCAGTCTGATTCAAGCAATATCGTATATAGGCCACTGTTTAGTATGTACCTGACGTCACAATATCGATCGTGCTTTGTATTCATTGCGATATGTAGATATATACAACGTGTCACATTTTCAAACACCACAGAATTTCATATAAAGTATTTGGGGCTGCTTACTATGTGTTGTTAGGCCCAGCCTCCTCCCTCCTGTTTTTGGCAGTCGTCCAACATCCGTTTTCAAAGAAACACGATTAGCATTTTCTTCACTGCTACAGGAATTTCTAAAGTATTAACTTTACTAAAGTATATAAATTAGTCTTAACCCCAAAATCACATGTGCGTGTGAAATGGAGTACGGATTCTTCTGGAGAACCCACCCAACCCCCTCGGCCATTCTTAACCTTAACCCAAAATTTAGAAGGGAAACTACCTTTACAAATCTGATGTTAAGACACAAATCAGATATACGACTAATATGTCTCCACGTAAATCAAAATAATACCGTAAATATAGTATAAATTCAAACGAATACATATGATATCTGGATTGAATTACCTTTACAGGTCCCCAGACGAACGCATTTTGTTTGCCTCTCGTACTCATCCCGGTAAACTGTGTAAGTAAAATCCAAATCAAACTTAGGTTCTGGGTCATCCGTCATATTAAACTTGATACAAAAGTATTTGAAGTCAGCACATACGCCCTCCGTACCGTCAAATGAATAACGCAGTTTGTTGAAATTCCATCTCTTGTCCGGAGGTGCGTAATCTGATTTGGCTTTTGAAAATTCAAGAGCTCTCAGTTTTGCCGATAGCACGTTAGCATTATACGAAATTTTTGCTCCAGAACCATCGCTGTTTCTACTGACCCAAGCGCCTATCCTCCACATATTTTCTCCTCGTATTTTCCTTGACGTCCGTCCTTTGAATATTTCTACCTCTGCCGCGAATTTAAACTTGTTTATTTTGCCCTCGGTTACCGTTGTACCCGCCGTGAATTGATGGAACAAGTCATACAATTCCATTGCTGGGTGAAAGAAAAACAGATAGTCAAAAGTAAGTATGTATTTATACACAGACATATTTAGTAGTAAGGAGATAAGGAGGAGGGGGAAGGAGGAGAACGAGAAGGGGGAGATGGAGAATGAGAAAAAGAAGGAGGAGGTGAAGAGGAGGAGGAGGAGGAGGGAGTGATGTAGGAGGAGGGAGTGACGTAGGAGGAGGTGAAGAAACTATTACTTACTGTAAGGGCACTGTGGACAGCACTCTCCGGGTATTTTGGCGGGATCGGAACATTTTGGTCGTGAACAACCGATTATGTCACAATCTGTGGTACCGTTGCCACAAGTACACAATGTACAATAGTCGATTTTCCATTGTTCCTGGTGTATTTTCAATTCACCTCTAAACACACACGGTATGTGGTTATGTAATTGACCGGCCGATGACAAAGACGCTTTAAAACAACAGAATAAGACAACAAAAATTGCAAATGTTGGAATAAGGGAAAGATTGAAAAAAATTGAACCCATGACGACTTCGATGCAAGGTAGCAAAATAACTGAAAGCAGCAGCTTCGATCCTCAACATTTCCTCGCTAAGGCATAAGGTATAAGCAACATGGAACGAGTTAATTTTCACTTCGAAATTATTACTTGAAAAGGACAAAAAAAATACTAATTTACAACGTGAGATGGTTTTAATATTGAAAAGCTTCGAAAATGTACCCAAAATCAAAACAAAAATGAATTGCTTAAGACATTCATGATTAACACGTGGGCTGATTTTTTGTACCAGCACCGACCCCACCAACGGGGTACGCGTATTAATAATACTAATAATGTACATTTATATTGCGCCGGTATCCGTCAATAAAAGACGCTCATGGCGCAGTGACACAAACAGTGCGACAGCAAAAAAAAAGAAAAAAAAGTAACATAGTACAAGACAATAATGCAAGCAAAAATGGACAACATTGAACAATTAATTAAACAGTTTTCATAAGATGAGTCTTGAGAGCGCTTAAAAGAAGCAAAAGGTGGACTGTGTTTTACATGTTCTGGAAGGCTGTTCCACAGAGAAGGGGCAGCAGCAGCAAAAGCTCTTTTGCCCCATGATCGATTTGAGCGATTTCACACAGAAGTAATTTATTGTGTGATCTAATGAAACTGCGATTTGCGTGATATGGTTGCAGAAGTTCTGACAAGTAGAATGACGAAGTTCTAACAATATAGCGATATGTGAAAATCAATATTTAAAAATAAATCGGTTTTTGATCGAGAGCCAATGTAATTCTCTCAGAATATGTGTAACATATTCCCTTGGCTTGGAACGGGTCACAATTCGTGCATCAATGTTCTGTAGTCGTGCAAGACGGTTGATTTGTATTTCTGGTAGACCGTAAAAAGGAGAGAATTTCCCACGTCAAGGCGTGATGTGACGTATGCATGCACTAGTCTCTGAGCGGACAACATGCGAAGGACCAACAAGTGGGTGGAGGGTATGGTAACCTGGTCACGTGACTGTTAGGTGGCTTTCCAAGTTATCTCAGTTGACCACAATGGGCATGTTTGCCATGCATAATATATCCCGCGAGGTTTGTAATAATTGTAATACAATATTGGGATTACTAGCCCACTCCATCATCTACATGGCTGGCTGATGAATGCCAGCTGAGCATACACTCTTCATAAGAATCTCAAACTCACAGGTTCGCTACGCAGGAAAAAATGCAGACTCAGATTTGCAAAGAATTGTGGCGGCGAACAGTTAATTCTGCTTACATAAATAATTTTGCTCTAACAATTCCTCTTTCATTCGCCATACAGATGCTTTGGAAAACACCTTACTGCCAGGGACCATAGTGCCAGAAGGGTGCATGAAGCCATTCAGAGAGTCCGCTCTCCTTTCAGATCATCTAATTTGGCAGTGAAGGACAGAAAGAGACGAGATTGCGACAACAAGCACTCCCTGGTTGTTACTTTCCACTCAAACCTTCCTCCTGTTCAGCAAATCACATCTAACAACCACAACATTCTCCTCACTTCAGATAGACTCCAACGAGCCGTCCCTGAAAACCGCACTATCGCCTACAGACGACCACGCAACCTACGAGACCTTCTTGTGTGTGCTGCTGGTCCACCTCTAACTTCTAACCCTACACCCATTCAGCATTGTACTTTCCAATGTTATCGTACTTCGAGATGCATCATCTGCAGCCACCACATTCTTGAATCCAATTCCATCACCAGCCACAGCATGCAACTCACACATAAGACCAAGGGTCACATCACTTGCACAACCACTAATGTCATCTATCTGATCTCTTGTAGAGTTCGCGGCATCCAGTATGTTGGCGAAACCAAAACCACCCCCAAGAAGCGATTCTATGGTCACAGATTCACAGTCAACACCATGAAGGCTGAGACCCCAGTTGGAGAACACTTAACCATCCCAACCATACCATTAACGACATGTCCCTACATGGGATTGAATCCGTAGCTAGCCGTCCTGACCTAGTACGAATCAGCAGAGAGAGGATGTGGATGCAACACCTTCGCACCATTCAACCTCATGGGCTCAACATTCAGGAAGGACATGACTAACTTTTCTTCTGTCCCCCCTACTTCTCCCCTCCCCCCCCCCATCACTCCTCTTCTCATAGCTCTCATCCACCCTTTTTTCTCCACACCTTTCTGTCTTTGTCCTTCTCCAGTTTATTCCCTACCCACTTCCCTTAATCCTCTCTTTGTTCCTCCACTGTTTATCTCCTACCTCTCCACTTTCCCTGCTGGTTTCTTTCTTTCTTCTCTCCATCCCTTGTCTACTAATACCCTTACATATATCTCTTTGTGTTCACCATGCTCATTTACCTGTATGCATTCTGTGCATGTTTTTGTACCTTCTGTTACTGTTACTTGTCATTTAGCCTTTGAGGAAGATCCTGGTAGGATCAAAACGTCAGGCCAACTTACTTTTACACATCAATAAAAACGATCTCCGAGTAGCATACTTCTTCAAAACAATACGTAAAATTCTCTACTTTGGTTCGTTATTCTCAAATTTAACAATACAGGTAACATTTGAACGCATTTGAGTAAACAGCATCCTGCAAAAAAAAGTTGCAAGCAACAAAGGTTAACCGTATTAATCCGCAACGACTTGGCGTTATCTGTACTACTTCAGCTCTTGCAACATAGGCACTTGTAACGTTCTTATTGTGGCATGGCATTATAAACTGTGGCCGTGTATGGCATATATTACGTGTTTTGGATGATGATAAACCAGGGCCAGGAAATCGACGTAGCAGTCTTTAATAGGCCGTAGGGTGTAACAATTGCAATGATAAACTATAAGCTTACAAGTATTCGTTAGATCAATCGTCCATTAGGCCTTCGGTGCAAAGCACCGTATGTGCGAAAAATTCCGCTAACCATGCGAGGATACAATGACGTTAATATGTTGTTCAATTTGACCGATCAGTGTCCAGGACTTTGTGTATTCTCTGTCACGTCCGAAACAGATTCGTGATTGACAGCTCTGTTGTGATGGTTTTATATTGCAGGCGCATGCTAGCTAGAGTACTGTTTATAAAACATTACACAACATAGTCTAACTTTGGTCTACGTTAAAGGACCAAACGCCGAACTGGCTTCCTCGTGACCGATATAACTTCAAAAGGGTTGCAGTAACAAAGACCCCTCCATTGAATATGAACAGCTAACGTTGACCTTCACCAACGGTACAATGACATGGGTTTGTTCAAATTATATAAGTGAAGGAACGAAGGTCGTCGAGAGACGTCATCCTAAAATATTCTGCCTTAGCGACACCACTTTTGATTCTCCCGTGCTTTGTATGACATTCATGCAGTCAAAGGGTAGAAACGTATGCTAAGCCAATTCGTAGCAAGATCTTTGCCATTAAGTAAAATTAAGGTACTTCAATGTTTTGTAATTTTCCTATTACCCATACTTCATGCCGGAAGTAGTAAGGATAATGTTAAGAATAAGAGGTCAAAGGGGTCAAACATATACAAATGCCGCAAGGACAACCTCAAAATCTGTGCATATCATCAAGTATAGTTTAAGGGTGACGCAGAATATAGACTGTCTGTTGCTATATCTATAGTTGTGGGGAAACATGCGAGTATTTTGTATGTATTCGTGATTACTCTTCAGTCTGATCTCAGTACCAATTGCATGGTCCACATGGTCCCTGTATATACCCCCATGTCTTATACATGTTTTCCTGCACTTTTCCTTCCCTTTCAGGGAACTGTTACGGCAGGGCTATAACGTGAGATACAAACGAAGCCAATTCTCCTAAAACAATCTTGATGGTTTACGTTCAGGCAGGTAGTTTGTCTAACTTGACTGACGGCAGACTATGGGGGCGCGGCCCAAACATGGATCGCGAACAACTTCTGTTGGGTCGCTGGATAATTCAAGACATTGGGTTAATTTATCTAAAATATATATATATATATATATAAGCACTGTATCTTCCAAGCTTGCCGACGTTCATGTGTAGCCCAAATTCACTATAGTTTATGTACTCCGAGCATCGATTCTGAGCCTGCGTGGATGTCTAGTGGTCGTGGCTCAGTCCTCATGAAAGCTTCTGTGTTGTGGGCCTACAATTTTGTTGTCCGCTGAATTAAATTACACTTGCTTAAATTACACTGGCTTGAACAGGAGTGATATAAAAGCAGGAAAAGACAGTGATTGGGGGGGGGGGGGGTAGGGGAGTGTGGATAGGGAAGCATCGCGTCAAATGACGATCAGATAAATCATCTTTGTAAAACGAGAATTACACATAGTATTTTTTTTCAAGAACTTGCCTATACGCAGTTTTTAAATATTTTTTAAACACATATGATACCATTCTATCTCCTCACCCCATCCGTTGCATCTTCCATATGTATCAATAAAAGCTTATAAAGAAAGAAGAAAAATTGGAAAAAGAACTAACCTTCAGAAGAGGAGTAATCTGACAACGACTGGCTGAAACCTGACACGTCGAAAATGAGCTCAGGAAAGTTTGATTCCTGTGATGATACTGTTCCACTAAGACAAAGTAATATTACACATGTTGCAACGGTAACAACCAATAAGCGATGTAGGTTAACCGTACGGTCCCCCATTGCCGCGATATTTTAATAAATACGATTATATTGTCCAGAAATCTCTCTTTCCCCCTCTTTCAAATTGACTATATATTGTCAAACAGAAATCATTGCTGATAATATATAGTAAACTGGTTATCCTTGCAGTTAGACATATACTGTATGGTGTGTTAGTGTTCCACAACTCCCAATAACGCAGTGCGGCGTCGATCTTATACGGGCTATTATGGGATACGTGATTTATATTTTCCTGTCACGGCACCTTTACATATATAT
>JAIPMN010002003.1:0-15506 GCA_020650975.1 Apostichopus californicus | reverse complement strand
CCCTCCCCCTCCCCTCCCCTCCCCCCCTTCCTCCTCCTAACCTGAGTTGACCCATACCTTGCTATCCAAGGCCTCTGGGGCTGTCCATCTTATTGGTAGTTCCTTTCCGTACTGATTATGCTCTTCTGCTGCTGTTAACCCAAAATCTGAGACTTTGGCTCTGTCTTCCTCCGAGATGAGAATGTTTCTGGCTGCGAGATCTCGATGTACCAGTCCCTTCTTTTCTAGGTAGTGCATCCCCTTTGCAGCATCTCTGACGGGGAAATATGTACCAGTAACAAAAGTTAATATTAAGCATGTTCATGTTATAAACAAAAACAAAAAAATATTCTGTGAGTAAAATTCGAGTGACATTACCTGTGACACTTTTTAGTTTATGATAATGATGAGTCTGTTTTGGAAGTGTTAACATCTAAAATCAAGAACTCAGCTAACCTGGCTATTCCTTATGATACAAACAATAAGGTAAATCACTTTTTTACAGTGTAATAAATATATAATTCATTAGAAGTTCAAGCATTTACAATATAAAGTGTACAAATGTTAACAGTTAGTAAGCGCAGCAACAGATTCCTGAATTTTGTGCAAACCTTCGCAATAATACAATTCGATACTAGAGCAGGGATGAATCGTGGAAACGTTTCATGAGTAGCATAAAATCGGTTGTTTTATTAATTTTTTTATATCTCACAGGCTGAACTGAACTAGATGATCTGGCATTACAACAGACCGACCTCTTGACCGTAAGTACTCGACCAGGTTACCCTGAGAAAAGAGACAAAAGACAAACAGATGTTAAGAGCACCAATAGAAACTGACAAATGCTATCATTAGAAACATCGGAGTCGATCGTTTAAACATGATTTTTGTATAGTTGTATAGTATAGTTTTGTCACCAATCACACTGTAGTATATTTGTCTACAGTCTACACACAACAGTCATGTGTGACCAATCACACTGCAGTATATTTGTCTACAGTCTACACACAACAGTCGTGTGTGACCAATCACACTGCAGTATATTTGTCTACATTCTACACGCAACAGTCGTGTGTGACCAATCACACTGCAGTATATTTGTCTACAGTCTACACACAACAGTCGTGTGTGACCAATCACACTGCAGTATATTTGTCTACAGTGTACACGCAACAGTCGTGTGTGACCAATCGTTTGCACTATATTTGTCTACAGTCTACACACAACAGTCGTGTGTGACCAATCACGCTGCAGTATATTTGTCTACAGTGTATACACGCAACAGTCGTGTGTGACCAATCACGCTGCAGTATATTTGTCTACAGTCTACACACAACAGTCGTGTGTGACCAATCACACTGCAGAATATTTGTCTACAGTGTACACGCAACAGTCGTGTGTGACCAATCACGCTGCAGTATATTTGTCTACAGTCTACACACAACAGTCGTGTGTGACCAATCACGCTGCAGTATATTTGTCTACAGTGTACACGCAACAGTCGTGTGTGACCAATCACTATGCAGTATATTTGTCTACAGTGTACACGCAACAGTCGTGTGTGACCAATCACACTGCAGTATATTTGTCTACAGTCTACACACAACAGTCACATGTCCCATTTTCACTTGCATTAATAAACTTCAGATATGAACAACCACAAACACACATGTCAAGTATTCACGGTCATGAAAATATACAAAATTAAGCAAAAATGTATGAAAAGGGAAGACAAAAAATGCTGGCAGAAGTTTCAAAGGCAGCAACAGTAAAAGAAGTTATAACTTGCTTCAGGTCACTGATTCAAACTACATATGACTCAATTATTGCTTTGCGCTTTCAAAATAGAAAAACACTTAATAGGGGGTCGGGTCAAGGGTTAGGAGGTTATGGCGAGTGGGTCAACGGTTAAACCGAAACTGAAGGTAACATAAATATTTCGGCTCGTGATGGAGATTACCTTTGACATAAATTCCATGACCAAGAGTAGTGGGTATTCAAGAACAACACCCAACAGTTCAACAAGGTTTGGGTGTTTTAAAGAACTGGAAAAGAAAGAGAAAAATTATAATCATATATATATAATTATAATAACCATTGAGAGATTGAAACATTCATAGACCACCAACAGTCTAATATTAGGAGTATTTCCTACTTTTTCAAGTTTTACATATTTTTCTTCACATATCCACTTTCAATGTTACGTAACACCCACTTCCCAGAACAGTGTATAACATATATGTAACAGTCAACAACAGGACAAAGCAAATACCAGTTCTTCTTGTGTATTGATGTTTAAAACTGCAAAACAAAGACTTGTGCTACTTACGTCATTACGGAAGCTTCTGCCAGAAACGCCTGTGCAGCTTTATCATTGTCTTTGAGTTGTTTTATGGCTACTTGCCTGTCAAGATACAGACCTTCACACACGTCTGAAAAGAGAAATAAATCAAACATGAAACACCAAATGATCATAATAATAATTGGGATTTTATTTAGTCCAACGAAACAATTTCTGTTATGCACAGTAGGCCAATATGGTCACCAATTTTTCCGCTTAAACAAATGTAATAAAAATGAATTCTGTTCACAGTACTTTAAATTCCACAATAATATGTATTTATCTCCCCTGATTCATGTTAAATTTTGTTTAAGTTAAGCCCCCATGGGTACTACTGTACATAAGTCTACTATAGAACTTTTCAAATGGGGTACTTAACATTAGGGCTCTGTCGCCATGACAACACATTTCGGGCAATTGTACAAAAGAATGTTTCTACACTTCGTTTTTATCAATAAACTATACACTATTGTACTGCACTGTTAATGTACAAGACACAACACTCATTATACCGTACTGCAATATAGTACACTGCACCATATCCCAGTTTTGTTCTGAGTCGCACACACACTGTGTACTGATAAACTCAGTGACTTTATATGTACAGTACAACACTGTGTTATACAGTACACTATTCAACTGCACTGTACATGTACAAGACACAACACTACATTATACCATACTGCAGTATAGTACACTCCACCATAATCCAGTTTTGTTCTGAGTCGCACACAAACTGTGTTCTGATAAACTCATGTTTGCCACTATTCAAAATTGAAGCAAATGTGGGGGCTTTTATTAAAATGACATCATATTTAGACTTGAGTATTGTGTATGTGTAATGGAAGTTAGGAACAACGAAACCATGCTACCTTCCAATGGTTTAGAGAATTTACACTGTGTTTGATATGACTCATTTTATACTCACATAGAACTAACATCAAAGATATCAACAACTACACTGGGTCCTCAAGTTGTCCGAATACATCAGAATAAAAAAATTTCACCAAAATTCCACATGATAGATGTACTTATTTTTCACTACCTGAATAAATATAAACCAGTTTCACTTTGTTTTTTGTGAGGTGAACAGCATTCAAACCATTTTTTTTATATTGGTTACAAATAATGCCTACTGTCCCAATTTAGCTGCCCTGGTAAATATAGCCCAAAGTTTACAACAAGGAAGCTTCAATCACATCATTTTTCCCCAATTCAGTTGGGAAATTCCCTTTGCGGATTTTATCTCCACTCACACAGTTGCATCGATGAGATAAGGCTACTTGGATTTTTGACATCACTACTACAAGGGGATAAATCCCGAATATATATTTTGTTTAAATTAATTAGAAAAGTAATTAGTGATATATGTTTACTTTATTTATATGAAAGTCAACAATTGTCCAGTTAAAATGTTCCTCTGTGATGTGTTCAATACAGGATGTTGTCCTTTGGTACACGTGGGGGGAACTGTTCACACAATTATTTTTAAATTTTTAAATTACATTTTAAATTTTTCAATATTATTCTACCTGGCTCTACTGTTATAATTCCACAGACTGTGGCTTGACATACTCATTTTCAAAAATGTTTCAATTTGACCATATTTTTGTTCTTCTTTTGATGGAAAAAACCCCCACAATCATCATTAAATAGAAGAGACTTTTGTGATGAACACTTTATTAAAATATGTCACTAAAATCTTTCCTTTACATGGTTAACATACTCCTGGTTTAAAATTGCTTTCGAGGGGGATATAAAAATATAAAGAGGTGAAAAAAATTTATGAAAAAAAGAAGTAGTAAGAAAAACATTACGTTGAGATGACACCCTACAAGATAAGTTTTATAATTATACAATCAGGTGACATTATTATAACGGTTTTGTGAGTGAAAACTAAGAAAGTGATGACATGAAAAACTGACTGGAAGATAACGTACTGCCAGAAGAAAGAAATCTTTGGCTACAGTAAAACAGGAGTCCAACCGGTGAACTCAGAAATGGATCAAAATCCAGTTCTAATGACTTTATGTCTCAAGTGTAGACGCAAATTAATTTTATATCTGTTAAGTTAATGGCGTCCCGCTTACCTCCAAAGTTACCACTGGCTATTGTTCTTGTCACTGTTACCTTTTTACGCTCAATTGCCCAACCGGCTAAAATGTAAAAAGGATGAGAAAAAAAAGAAGTGTAAAACTTCTGTAGACTCTAAAACTATAAACCATTAACTTGTGTACTTACATATATATATATATATATCTATCTATCTATCAACTAACCATTTATATTATACTGTAATATACTCAAGGGAATTGCATTATAGGCATAGTAGAAGGAGGTGTTAAGGTTGGGGGGAGACAGGTTAGCAAGGAACAAGTTTTTTGGCTTTAGATTGATAGCCTGAAGATACTAGAACTGGACTGGGCAAGGAGAAGGAATTATTACAATTAGGACTTTGGATCTCATGTTCATTTCCACAAAAATAGTTCAATAATTGAGAAATATGACATTCTGAAACTTTTTGTGCCCCCATCCTGATCAACCCAAATTCGGTACCAAAGTCCTTCTTAACTGTGTCTAGTTTCTTTCGCTTGTTTTTGATTGTGTTCTTCTTCATACAGCTAGTATTCTCTACTTGTTGGTTAACGTCCTTTCACCTTTATGCATAATTTGTCCTATTCACACTTTACTGACCCGTACGTACTGTACAAGTGATAAAACAAATGAAAGAATAAATGATGTCCTTCATGGGGGGTGGGGGTGGGGAAAGGGGTACTACATTAATACATACATTCCCTGAAAGCATTGGAATCCACAGCTACATTGACAGCACCTCTCTTCTCCAGTGGCTTCCCTTGCATACAACAAAGACCATCAGCATCGTTTTGAGGGGGTGGGGGTGGGGATGGGGTACTACATTAATACTTACATTCCCTGAAAGCATTGGAATCCACAGCTACATTGACAGTACCTCTCTTCTCCAGTGGCTTCCCTAGCATACAACAAAGACCATCAGCATCTTTTTGATAGTGCTGTTTGAAAAAAAAATATATATTTAGAAATAAATTGACATTTCTGCTGTGTTTTTGCTGCATGGAAGATATGTTACTACATTTGGTTAATTTCTACAAGGTTAAGAACCCATTGGAATCATTAATTAACAGCTAATTAATATTCATATATTTGGCAACAAACACTAACATCTTGATCTTCCTTTGGGTTTTGAATCATTTTGACAAAGAGCTTGCTACCGAGACTGTTGCTCCCTCGGACAAGATCGACAGCCTACACTTTTATTCCAATCTTAGACTTCTTCAGTTGTAAGTGGCATCTGTAATTCAAGCTAATTTAAAACAAGCCGACCTATCCGCAAGATCCTTCTTGCTCTTCTGATGGATCGGTAAACACAAAGGTAACGAAGTTTCTTGCAGACAGACAGACACCATTTGAGGCTATTCAACATCAGTTCTGACATCAATGTATAAACAAACATCGCATGTTTCGTGATTGTGTTTCTGCCATGAGAGGGTAGCCATTATATATCTTAAAACAATTGACAGATAATCAACGGATTTAATGTACAAAACCAAGTCATGGGTAGAGGGTGGGGGGGGGGAGGGCCTTAATAGTGCTACCAAAGTGGGTGGGACTCCACCATTTACCTCATACAAAAAAGAGGTCTTTAAAGATGCATCAATTATAACTAGAGGAATGTAATACTTACCTCAACAAGTTTAACAAGGTTTTCAAAGAATGTCTCCTCATCTACCGATAGGAGATTTTTTGAATATAGGATTCTGTAGTGTTCTATAGAGCCTGTGTAGGAAACACTGAGGGTGTAATCTCCGGGAAAATGGGTGCTCTCTCTTACGAGGAAAGTACCGCTTGGTTTGGACTTCATCATCTCTTCTGACTTGTCTCGAGTTATTTTACCGTGAAACCATCTGAACGAGGACAGAAACGTGATACTGTTTTAAACTTCTGTGGTTGATGCCAACACCTAACTTCAGCAGTGAAACCTAAGGGGAAGAGGGATGGGGGGGGGGGGGTGGGAGGGGAGACCAGGAGGTGGGTGAAGATGGGAGCTTGCAGGGAATGGGATTTAAGGAAAAAAGTCAGGTTACACAGTCACATCGGGAAAAGTTCAACTTTTTCCCGATTCTCGTCGTTAAATTTAAGCTGTTAGGTTCCTTATCACCGTAACCAAATCCCAGTTTTCGCTACTACCTATTCGGGACAGTCTTACAGTGTATGATGAGGGAACCATATTTCTGGTCCCCCCTTAGTGTATGACTCATTTAAATATTAGCCAAAACGGAATAAACGGGACTTAATTGTTGCCAGAGATGCTGCTCTCAGGGACTTTTGACTACTTTCAACTTTGACTTTGCTCTGTGGTTGGCTAACAGTTGACTGAATTTACAATTTTACGTTTTACCTCGTCACTGGATTAGGACAGGAATCATAAATGTTATTGTTTGCGCCTTTGTTTAGTTGGCAAGGTCTGGTCTGATTAACATTCTTTTCATGGCTCATGGTTGAAAGGCGATTGGTAGTCAGTCCATACTGGTACTCATTCTCTAGAATAGATACCCATAATTGGTAGTCATTCTCTAGAATAGATACCCATACTGGTACTCATTCTTTAGAATAGTTGCTCATACTGTTACTCATATTCTAGAATAGTTGCCCATTCTGGTAGACATTCTCTAGAATAGATACCCATAATGATAGTCATTCTATAGAATAGTTGCCCATTTTGGTACTCATATTCTAAATAGTTGCTCATACTGTTACTCATATTCTAGAATAGTTGCCCATTCTGGTAGTCATTCTCTAGAATAGATACCCATACTGGTACTCATTCTTTAGAATAGTTGCTCATACTGTTACTCATATTCTAGAATAGTTGCCCATTCTGGTAGTCATTCTCTAGAATAGATACCCATAATGATAGTCATTCTATAGAATAGTTGCCCATTTTGGTACTCATATTCTAAATAGTTGCCCATAATGGTACTCATATTCTAGAATAGTTGCTCATACTGGTACTCATATTCTAGAAATAACTGCCCATAATGGTACTCATATTCTAGCAATAACTGCCCATACTGGTACTCATATTCTAGAATAGTTGCCCATACTGGTACTCATATTCTAGCAATAACTGCCCATACTATTACTCATATTCTAGAATAGTTGCCCATGATGGTACTCTTATTCTAGAATAGTTGCCCATACTGGTACTCATATTCTAGAATAGTTGCCCATACTGGTACTCATATTCTAGAATAGTTGCTCATACTGGTACTCATATTCTAGAATAGTTGCCCATACTGGTACTCATATTCTAGAATAGTTGCCCATACTGGTACTCATATTCTAGAATAGTTGCCCATACTGGTACTCATATTCTAGAATATTTGCCCATGATGGTACTCTTATTCTAGAATAGTTGCTCATACTGGTACTCATATTCTAGAATAGTTGCCCATGATGGTACCCGTATTCTAGAATAGTTGCCCATACTAGTACTCACGCTCCTGAACTTGTACTCATACCTCAGGCATTTTGGAAATCTAATATAGTTGGTAACTGTGTAACAATATGAGGCTTAGCGCCTCATACTCATACTGTAAGAAGGGGTACTCATACTACTCATGCTGTTGTACTATACAGTAAGGCTAGTTGATGGTGTACTTACGGCATTGTGGACAACTTGACCTCTTCTCTCATCATTCCTAGATGTGTGACTGGTACCATACCAGTGCCACCGATTGAGTTTGTGGCCTTATACCAATTAGGATCCTACATGTAGGAACAAAAGAAATACCAAAATCAATAAAAAAAATCAATAAAAAAAAGTGACATCTAAACCACTAATTTTCAAGTTATCAATCTCCTGTATATCTCTCACCTCATTCTCTTCTTCCTGCCCCCCGTGCCCCGTGCCCCATGCCCCATGCCCCTGCCCCTCCCCCACCCACTTTCACTTCACCGCCATCCTTACTACAAGCATCAAGGATTAAAAACCACTGGGATTCAGAATGGCAGATACAATGACATTCTGTCTCTAAAAGGTCTCCGATTAACTTCTTTGGTATTCAACCCTGAATGGTGTGCTAGGGAGGATGGTATTCAAGGCATCATCAAACTTGCTCATATATGCCTGGCAGAGAGTCAGAATGCAATGATCGTGTGGAGACAGGTAACAGACAAGAAACTAGCACGTAAATGGGTTGTACCAAACCAGAATAAAGAACTGGGGGAATGAAATGTGAGTCAAATACTGATGCAATCTGAGTTCAGAGCTGTTGAGGGTGGGGTGGGGGAGAAGAGAAGGGAGGGGATAAGGGGACAGATATGGAGCTCCCCATGAGGTTAGGTGGGCAATTTCTTTTATGAGGAATATCAAACAGTATTCATAAAGGAAAGGATTATCGAGATGAGGTTTCAACAGAAAATAGGAGAAAGGGGATGGAGTCGGAATGGAGAGAACCTGTGAGTTGGGTTGAAAACTAAAGCATTTCCAACAGGTGCTATAGAACCAGAAACTGTAAATTTGTGTACTACAGTATATGGGGAAATGTGCATGGTGACAAGTTCATACAAAAACACATTAAATGACCTTTTATCTTTACCGGTTGAATTGAGTTCCCCCCAAAAAACGATGAATTCTGTAAAAAAACGAACCCACACTGCAGTACACAATGAGTTTATCGAAGTATCTGCCATTAACCATTACGAACAATTTAACTCAAAAATCTATGTGGTTATTTTTAAGTCCTACTAAAAATAAACCTTAAACAGTCTGTGAGAGTCAGACCGACCAGACGCGTGCTGGGGTATTGTTTTTCCAATGAATGACGAACAGGAAACCTCATCCCACAATCAGCGAAGTATTTCCTTTAGTGTATATACCCTTATTAAGTGTTGATGACGTCAACCAAGCTGTTGCGTGCTCTATATATAGGTGAGTGTTGATACAACCACGATTAGCTGTGAAAGCTAACGTAGTATTTACTTTTATTTCCTGTTAACCAACCAGAAACACACTCAAAGAAAGAGGAATTAAATCCATCCATCATTAAATATGAAGTAGACCGTATAGAAACTTGTTTGGATTTCAAGCCCGTCCCCCAGCCCCAACCCACAGAACAACCTAGAGCCGGGGAAGCAAAATTTTTTGTATGACTATTATTAGACTCTCTAGCATATTTGGTGACAATATTGACTTTGTAGTATTTCCTAGCCTTGATTGAAAGCAAAAAAAATTATTAAACCACCACAAAAGTGTCACAATACTAAAACCCATCTCCACACTTCTAAAACACCTTCCCATAAATAGTCTAGAGATCTACCCACATCTAACATGTTCCCATATACCTAGTAAGGTTAACTGGTAACATCAATGCCCAGTTTGCCCACACTGACCCACTTCATGGTCATACTTTCTCTATCTACTGTACTCTCATCCACTATCTCCCTTCATTAACATAAATGAAATACCTGTGTGACTTTCCCATACTTAGTGATGTTAACAGGTAGCACTTATGCCCAGTGTGCCCACACTAACCCACTTCATGGTCATACTTTCTCTATCTACTGTACTCACATACACTATCTCCCTTCATTAACATAAATGAAAAACCTGTGTGACTTTTACCATACCTAGTGAGGTTAACTGGTAACATTTACTGTATGCCCAGTGTGCCCACACTGACCCACTTCATGGTTATACTTTTTCATCTACTGGACTCACATCCAGTATCTCCCTTCATTTACATAAATTAAAGACCCATGTGACTTTCCTCTGTGGATCTTGAGTCTAAACTCAAAGAACATATTCTATAGAGAAATACCTTACCTTAGTTCCGCTGACTATGACCAGGATTTCATCTTTTTTAAACGACAAGTCGTCCGCTCTCGTGCCTTTGAAGTCATGCTTGGCTTTCACCTCACAACCAGATTTAAATTTGAGCACATTCTGTAGGAGAATGCAGAAAAATAATCGGTTTACAATTTCGTAATAAACTCACACGCAAAAAAAGAAAACAAAAATAGGCCCAATATGCACTGAGATTTCGATGAGTTGTTCTGTTGTACCCAACATTTCCATGTGAACATATGTTGTATGTTGTGGTCTTCCTATGTGAAAAGAGAAATTTATTTTGTTCTTCTCCTCGTATAATAAAACATTATTTTCAACATGATAGTACCTTGTTTGCATTCTGCTGCAATCTCTCCACTGGGCAATCTCATTGTTGGCAAAATGATATACAAATTCAATGTCTATAGGATGAATGGGGAGGGGGTGGGGATTGGAGAGGGCTGGGAAAACACAGGGAAATGTTTAACAAAGTTTGGAACATTACAGGATACTGAAAGCAGATGGCTTAATTATCAATATTCAAACAAGGGAGGATTTCCCCAGGAAATATTTTTAGTATGGTTTGCAATCTTACTGAGCACTTTTGAAACATTTGAATTTTAATTATGAATTTTAATTATACTGTATATTATAATTCATTAATGAGAAACTACTCAAATGCCAAACACTACAGCTAGAAATCTGTTTTAATAGCAATTTGACTAATTTAGAAAAACACCAAAAAATCTTTATTTTCCCCTGAACAAAGTGAAACCCACCAATCACCATGGCTCGTGAGGTCTCCAAAATCCTATGACTAACGCGGAAATAAACGTCAACAAATTTTTTGAAAGATGCACAATCTGGGGTACTTGATACTGTATACAAACATTTATGATTTGGTGATTGGTGATTGGATGTTTCAAAGGAATGAATAAACAATGCACATTTAGAAACAGTGTAATCTATTATCTGACCATATATGATTAATGTACACTAATGTTCACATGTATCACAGGAATACTGTATTTTGGCATTTCTTGCCCACCACCCCCCCCCCCTCCCTACAGGATACTGCAAGTTTTTCCCTGATCTAAGACTAAAGAAATGATGGTGTGCTGCTTTTATACGCACTGACCGAGAGAGTTTGTACTACACAGTGTGAATGAACTATTTAAGAAGATAAATTTACTCGAGGAAGTAAAATCCCTTAACTGAAGTTGCCTCGACGACGACACTTCATATTTCTATATAAACTGAAAGCACCATAGTGTAAGCATCGACCTCTTAGTTTCTAACAGAATGAATCAAATCTCACAATCTACGTCAGGATAATAATTTAGCCGTTTAAGATTAATCTTCAGCCGGTGAATATCGTTCTCATGAAACCTTTGAACCTCTGAGCACGTTGAAAACCTTTAGGGATTGATACTGTAGCATAGCTTGAACAGGTATAGACACCCCTTGATGTAATGACAAAATTATCTTGAATGTTTTTATCTGCTAGTCGGAAAGATTAGATGATGACATCGTTTCATGGATACTGCAATGCTACTGTACTTCTGCACACTATACAAATAGTAACAAAAGGAACCTTGCACGGCACAAAGGGTCTGTTTACACGTCTCAGTTCTGTAGATCCTGTTCAAACACAAGAGAAATGCAAGCTCCAAATCAAATCTTAAAAGCCTGTGTGTAAACGATTCTGAATCAATCGGCCCAGTGGCACTGGAAGAGTGCAAACCGTGACGGGATCAACACCCCTCCGGAACCCTACACTAAACCACAACATCCCTCCGGAACCCTATACTAAACCACAACATCCCTCCTGAACCCTACACTAAACCACAACATCCCTCCGGAACCCTACACTAAACCACAACATCCCTCCGGAACCCTACACTAAACCACAACATCCCTCCGGAACCCTACACTAAATCACAACATCCCTCCGGAACCCTACACTATACCACAACATCCCTCCGGAACCCTACACTAAACCACAACATCCCTCCGGAACCCTACACTAAATCACAACACCCCTCCGGAACCCTACACTAAATCACAACATCCCTCCGGAACCCTACACTAAACCACAACATCCCTCCGGAACCCTACACTAAATCACAACACCCCTCCGGAATCCTACACTAAACCACAATATGCTTTGGGTCCTCCAGGCTGGCTCCATCCTCTCGCTCAGGTTTGCAGACACAAGCAAAAAAATAAGATAAAAAACTTGGCACAGAACTTACATACCTGTATACCTTTCCTGGAGGGCCACTTGTTAAAGTGTAGGCACTCCTCTTGACCTTCCCCAAGGTCCTTGTAAATAGCTTATTCACAGAGGTCACTGCACATTTAAACAGGAGTTTACAGTACACGACAACAATGGATGAGATTTTATTCGTTTAACGCACAGGTCTCGCTTTCTATTTTTCAGGTCAGCGTATTATATATTCTCTTATGACTTTGACAGTATTGCCAGTACATGACACACTAGAACTGAGTACTCACCTTTTCTCTGGTGTCTGTTTGAAATTTTCAATGGCATTTTCTGTTTTTTGTTTACACAAATATATTCTTGAGTAAAACTTACGATCTCAGTTCAGCACAATCTTTTAACTTACAGTTCACAACAGAACAGTGTGTCAGTTTACTGTACATCACACTGTAACACGCAAGCGTTATGGTTGATTGGATAAAAAAGGCTGTGGACCATTAGAAGCAATGAAACCTAGCATGCGGGAGGTCTGGCTTACTGTACAGTTAAAAGTAATCTAAGCCTAAAGCCTGGATGTTCACTCCCTTTGCAACCTCGCACAAAAATCCAAGAGAATTTATAGCACAAAACATTGCTCTTAGACCTTGTAACAGACCTAATATGTTGTCTGAATATGCCTCAGAGAGCAAACATTTGACGTATAAGGTTTTAATTTTTGTCTGGAGGAATGCCCTCATTCCACCCTACCTGCAACATCATTCCAGAGTCACACTATTCTTGTATAGAAACTTTTATTTGACTCTGGCACATCCATAAAGTGCTGATGCCCCTACCTAAGTAAGTACCAAGGGAAATTTTGGAATTTGTCCATAGTTTGAAATCCTGAGCACAGTACCACTGTTTGTGACTGTATGTAAGAGTAGCTAATTTCTAGACGCTTGTCATCTTTAGATTAATCGGTATTGTTTCTCGTAATATTTACATACTCTGGTATTTTCGATTCGAGGATCAGTCCATCCAAATCAGCAATCCTGGGACACTCCCTCAACTGTCCGACTGGATTGTTTTAATTGTTCATAAACTTTACGAAGCAGTACTTCACATCCATCGCATACCGTATATGGGAGGAAGCTATTTAAAGTACTAGTCTATGTCAGAATACTAAAAGATGAGAAAGTCCTTTTAGTCGATACACCAACTTAGAGATTCTGCAAGCAGCTCAAATCCCCTCTGCCCCCCAATCCTTGCCCACTCTTACATTTCCGAGTGAGAAATAAGTTTAGATACACCTTTTTTAAGTTTTATAAGAGTTTACCTCTTTCATTCAAGAACATAGTTCTATCAATATGTGCACAGTTAAATGATTCTACTGCTGACCATATAACCTACATTGATTGAACTGTGTCCTCTCTCAATATCAACCATTGTGTATCAAGTATTCTGTCACGTAGAAGAACAACTTTCACTTTTGAGCCCATAAGAGGATATACGCCTACAAACATGATATATATCTTGTGAAGTGAAACAGGCTCTCTTACCTACGGTGCAATATTAAAACTTTATGGGAATCATTGAAAGATTACGGAAGACCTACTAGCTGATGTTGCATCCAGGACACTCGTGTTTTATGGCATACAGTTAGTATACAGCTGAAACTATATGAACAATATCAAAGAAAATTATAAATGTCAGCTGGGATCAATCTCCCAGAATAGAAGATGGAAAAGATATGTACAGGTAGTAGCTCACAGTAGACAGTCCCACAACCTCTCAGATCTTACTATGGTTTTATTACTTGTATTAATGCCACAGCCTTTATCTAAACGACCACTCTTCCCAGCATACTGTATAGTAAATTATACTTGGCATATGAAGGGCTTTCACATGGAATATGAAGTTTTTTTTTCTTCTAGAGCACAAACCATTGTTCTTTTTTTTTTAAGTGTTGGACTCAAAATGAAGATATAAACTTAACTGCAAATTGGACTACATTGTTTTTTATGGAAGTCTAACACAACAGAGCACAGAAAGTGACAATTTACTCAGTTTGGTCTCAAAATTATGATAATTTTACCACACCTACTATAATGCACAATACCATACTGTGCTTTATTGTACTATACTGTACTATTCTATAGTTTGCTGTACGTGCAGTACAGTACTATACTATACTGTGCTGTACGTGCAGTACTATAATATACTGTGCTGTATGCTTAGTATATATACTATACTGTGCTGTACGTGCAATACTATACTATATTGTGCTGTACAAGCAGTACTATACTAAACTGTGCTGTACTATACTATACTAAACTGTGCTGTGCTGTATACTAAACTGTGCTGTACGTGCTGTACATGCAATACTATACCATATACTGTGCTGTACTGTACGTGCAGTACTATACTATAGTATACTATACTGTGCTGTATGTGCAGTACTATACTATACTGTGCTGTATGTGCTGTATGTGCAGTACTATACTATACTGTGCTGTAAGTGCAGTACTATGCTATATACTGTAATGTGCTGTACTATAATATACTGTGCTGTATGTTTAGTATATATACTATACTGTGCTGTACGTGCAGTACTATACTATAGTATACTATACTGTGCTGTATGTGCAGTACTATACTATACTATACTGTGCTGTACGTGCAGTACTATACTATACTATACTGTGCTGTATGTGCAGTACTATACTATACTATACTGTGCTGTAAGTGCAGTACTATGCTATATACTGTAATGTGCTGTACTATAATATACTGTGCTGTATGTGTAGTATATATACTATACTGTGCTGTATGTGCAGTACTATACTATACTATACTGTGCTGTATGTGCAGTACTATACTATACTGTGCTGTATGTGCAGTACTATACTATACTATACTATACTGTGCTGTAAGTGCAGTACTATGCTATATACTGTAATGTGCTGTACTATAATATACTGTGCTGTATGTGTAGTATATATACTAGGCGGAGTGTATAGCCTAGTGGTTAACGCCGGCGTCTCCCAGTCATGAGATCCCCGGTTCGATTCCCCGCCGACAGCAAGGTGTGTCGTCTGGCAAGGGTGTTGTTC
>JAIPMN010002002.1:0-12983 GCA_020650975.1 Apostichopus californicus | reverse complement strand
GGGGGGTTGGGGTGCTAGACTTCAGCTGTGAGGGGGAGGGCGGTCGTGCAGACCTGGTAATTCTCATCTATGCAAAAAACAGTTGGGAAGGAAGTAGTAAAACGGAAAGGGAGGTGGGGGGTGGGTGGGCTGGACGTTCGTAAAATTATCTCAATTAGTAACACTTATCTATATGGGCCCATTTATTCTGGTTTCTTACATAGACTATAATGAAAGTACGGTATCATTAATAGAGGAAAACCATATTACAACAAGAGTACTGTTTCATATATTTTCAATATAACATGCACAACTGGCATACCAAGGTAAATGAATGTGGAACGTTAAGCAAACCCAACTCTGTCGATCATAGGAATTAAAAGATTTAGTAAAACCATTGGAGTTGTTAACTTTGATTGACATGCCTCTCTCCATTCTGGTCTTTTCAATTTCTCATTAATTCGCACCGCCAAAGTGACAATGAAGCTAATCCGTAATCCTACCTACATGAACGCAACCGTATTATAATGGTCATCAATATTGGGCCCTAATTTTAACGTGCTATAAATTGCTGAAAAAGTTTTCAAAAGGTCTATTCTTGGCGAATCTTTGTATCTCCAAAATTAATTCAAGACATTGATAGGAGTTATTTTCATGTTTGAGATAAGAAAAAAAAATACACTGATGGTGTTAGTCAAATGCTTGTAGAATTTAGAGCAAGTGTGACCGTTGTTTGTCTTTCTAGAATTTTTACTTATCCATGCACCACTTGCCCCCCCCCAACTCAGTCCCCTCGGCAAGTGCCTGTCTCCTATAGATTTCTTAAAATGTTTTTTAGATTACTAGTGTTGGCCCTATGAAGCGCCATGCGTGTATTGTGTAATTTATCTTATACTACAAGCAATGTGAAAGACAAGACTTATTATTTCCTTCTACATTAGGCCTGTCTTTAAATGTGAATAAAAATGAATAGTTTAGAAGTAGCCTGAGTGCATCGGCGCAAAGTGTCATTTAAGTTCTAACATATCTCGTATTTTGGTAATGGCTAAAAATCCAGAGTTGATAATCATCAGGATAAGTCCTTACAACTGTGCTGGAGCCATTTGTTCCTTCAAAATCATGCCATATCCACACTCCTTGTTTACAGTAGCTCACTAAATATGAAAGCGCTTACAACAAACGAAAGTGAAGTTCGCTCTGAAGGAAGAAATCTTTCTACCATGATACCTACAATCCGAGGGCGGTATTCAATATGGCGGCCGCACCAAAACTTTTACTGAGATGTCCTCGTATGTATAATGGCAATTTGCGACTGGTTCGAACTTACACAAGTGTTAATAATGGTGCGAGTCGAAAATTGTGGACGATAGGAGTTTTATCAGGTGCAACAGCGGTCGGAGGAGGATCTTTTCTCCTGTTATACAACAAAAAAGTCACAGGGAGTCGTTCCGATGTTGCTAGCCTTATCTCTAACGTTAAACATAGGCCTACGCCTATGCTTTGGGAGCCTACACAACAACACAGAAAGGTAGCATGCAAGAGTACTGCTGTCACAAGTGGTAGTACTACTACTACTAGTGTGGGAAGATTTGCAATTGGACAAATTGTCCAGGCACGCGAAGGGAAAGATAACAAGGTAGGTGTTTCCTGCAGTGAAGTTTCGATTGTAATACATGGTTTCAAAAGTATTCAGCAGTTTGTAAATAGGCTAGAGGGCAAGATGGTTGGTACCTAGTATGTGGGCACTTCGAAGTTCGGACACCTAAGATTTAAACACCCCAAAACTATAACTTCCTTTTAGAGACCAATATGTAAGTACTTGCTAGCACACAGGTTATTTTGGAGAGAAAATAACTGTAGCTTCGTAGTTTTTCGTGAAATTGGCTCTTGCTGTAGGTTATCAGGGTGAAATCGTGCATTTCTTAGGGGTGTCCGAACTTCGCAGTGTTCCGAACTTCGCAATACTGACTATACTGTAGAAGTAGTACTAATACTGTTACTAGGCTACTATGGTTAGGCTAGGCCTCGGCCTCCCTGATTACAATAGTCAATTCATTGACTGACAGGTAGGCATGGACGAGCCCATCATATCCCAGACAGTTCAACAATAAAAAACACTTGCATATCGAAGTTAGTCTATACCCTAGGCTTCTACTTCTAGGCACAGGCTAGTTATACTAGCCTAGGCCAATACTAGCAACTGTGATTCCTTTCCAAGTAGGCTCAATATCTTATATGATAAAGTAAGTGGTTATGAAGTTGGAGTAGCGGTTATTGCAGAAGGTTTCTGTTGTGGTACTTCCCCCTGAAAAATTTCTTGTGCGAAAAACAACTTTTCATTCTCATGTATGTTTTACTTCAAGTTGAGGCTCCCAAGGGATGGGTGTGTGTAATTAGGGATTACGTAAAGAAGTACAAGGCTGTCGTGGTCGGCGTAAAAGGCAAAAGGAGGCCCGCATAATCATGGAATAAGTCAAGTATTAAAATGCGGTCCGCTTAATAATAATTACTTGATGAAACTTTGCGAGACCAAATTGTTTCATATGGCAGCTAGATTTCACCTTTTTCATGCCATATTAAAACTACAGCCAAATAGGGTGTCGCTGTTTAACTAAAATTAATTATCACCACGAATTGTACTAAATACTAACTATCCTGAGGATCTACAGTCTCTGAGCCAAGTCTATCCTGCTCCAGCCAAACTCTATCCTCCTCCATCCTTCTAAATCATTTCAATGTACTTCATCAGTTCGGTAAGCCGTTCTGCTCCTCCCAAAAAACCCGTTATTTTCCGCTGACAAAACGTTCCTTCAGCTGATAAATTTTATGTCAGTGGAAAGTACCATGAATAATGGTAGCCATAGCAGAATATCCCACAACTGTTTAAAATCACTTAGCTAGTTGGTATCTACCAAATCTACCTCACAGACTGCATGATTTAACAATTTTGGAAAAAGTGAAGGGCATATGGTGGTGTTGGGACTGGGGTTGTATAGTACTATCCTTAGTTAGCACCTTGAACTTGTTACTTATTACTCATGACCTGAAAGACTTAGTTTCTATAAATCTAGCTTCAATGGGATCCCTACATGTACATATTTAAATTATTGCTGACAGTGATGATGGCGATTCCCATATATGTATGTTTCCCAATGTCACTAAATATGCGATAACTATTACAGCACAGCCGATGTATAAAGAAAATGTGAATGCTGAGCATTCTCCAGCCACTGTATTCTATTACAAGAGGATGCTTCAATGCCAATAGAGCATGAGTTGCAGTAGATTTCTTTTTAGAATTTTAAACTTGAAGCAAGGGTTTATCTTTGTACAGGTCTGTTTTAAAGCAAAGACCAACATACACCCTTGTAGTCGGCCAAGTGAATTTGCAATTTAATGTATACAAGAACACACAAAGCGCTCTGCACATTGACATTATCTTCACACGCACATATGTACTTGTGCACAAGCTTGTGCACAAGCTTTTGCAGCTTGGTGTCAAGTCGAGTGGTATAGAATGTCAGCATAATGGGTAGAAAAGAATGATGTGCATCATGTAAAGTTAAATAAGACCAAGTATCAAAGTGACTGTCACATTGTAACAGAGGAAGCCGGAATTGTTGCCATAAAGTAGTTATGAACATTCAGAACTATGCATGGATGACATTCACTGTATTTATGTAGGACTGTCCTACATCAGCTCCTCTTACTAACTTTGTAAGTATGGTACTGTATATAGCGCTATGACTGCATTTCGGAAGTCCACATAGAGGAAAAGTCTATAGATCTAGACAAACACGCTAGTGGCAAAATACATACATAGTTTGAAAGCATTTATTATTTAATTTGAGCCTCGTATAATGTTGCACATAGGAAATTTTAGGGATCAGCACTTTCACGACAGGAGACCAAAACTGCTGATTAGCATATCCATAGTTTAGTTAGTTCCTCTGAAGATGTATGGTTTTGCCTAAGTTTCATCATCCATTGGGCAAGTCACCCTCACCCAGGTCTCTTCTGTCTCCTTTCCCCATGGTGTAAAGTTCTTTTGCAGAATCAGTAAGTGTTCTTTCAATGACATGTACAATACAAATACATGTACAGTGTCTGGCCATTTGAATGATTTACACACAACTTTTGCATAGAAATATAAAACTGAACCACATTCAGTTGTCAGGGGGACCATGCAAAGATTTAGATTATGAGTTTCCAAAGTAGAATTTTCTTTGCTATCGATTGAATGAATTGTAAGTTTCCCTATCATATTTATAATAATGTTTATTAGCATACTGTGTCTTTGATAACATACAGACCTGTAGCACAAAACAATTTGCTATTCTTTATTCTTTACATAGTAAAAGGTAACATATAATGAATGTAAAGGAACAAACTTTGTGAAGTTTGTAATCATTGAGTGCAGAGGCATACATGTACAGTAAGAATGTTCGCAGACGGTTAAAGCCTGGACTGTATCAGACAATCAAATCATCCGAAGATCTCTGTATGACAGGTTTTAAATTAATAGCAAATCTAAGTCTGCATTGTCCTAGTATCCGTACACACAGTACTGTACACATAAAGTATCTGATGTATTTGATATATTTTGTACTGTAACCTTACTTTGTGACCACAGTGTAGGTGATGTATAAAAATGAACACATTGGTACGTTGGTCTGGGCCGAAAGTGACAATGCGAACTTTGTTTTGATCGTATTTCACTTTACAGAATTGTGTCAATTGGTCAAGAGTAACATTTAGTATAAACTTACCATTCTTTTTTACTTCATTTTGCCTTCAGGATCAAAAAGGAAAATGATCAACTTTTGTCTTGGGTCTCCTGATTATTTTCCTCTAGTCACAAGGTGGTACGGAAAAGTACAAAACGGGGAGGTTATTAGTACCAGCTCCACTTTTGAGTTTGTTTAAGGCCTACGTAGGCAAGAAAGTAGATTTCGTAATATACACTTAGTTATTTTTGTTGAGCCCTGGAAATACAAGATTCAGGAAGCGGTAGGATTATGATAGTAATATTTGCTCTTCTTGAGTACGCTATTCATTGCCCATTAACAAGTGAATTTAGATAATAAAATAATATAGTCAGGTTCATAAATATAAACCTGGCATTGCCCTGAACCATTAACTGTCTGCATCATATGATGTGTGGGTTGTCCAGCCTCAGGATAGGGTTTGTCGAGATAAATTGTGGAAAGGTTTCGGGGGAGTATAAATTTATTTAGACAGGGTGTTCTAAGTTTAAACCCACACCCTTGCAAACACTTTTAAGGATGCATGTATACATGTGTCATTGGGTAGACTGATGTAGCTCGTAACACAATATTGTTTTTGTCTTTTTTGGTCGGAACTGGCATAATTCATGGAGCCATTAAAATGTGAGTTAACAAAACAAAGATTCTGTTGCACTGTAAGTGTACTCTAGATTCATGTGGAAAACAAACTAAATCTCTCAATTGCGGGGCTCTTCACCGTACCGTACTGGAATCTACAGAACATATACACGTAAAAACTGATATACTATTGGTGTATTTGGACTTTTTGTGATTTTTAACTAAGTACTGCATTTTGTGATCTGCCTGAGCCGTACTGTAGATCCATTGACGATTCATCGCTTCTAAGTAAACAATCAAGAGGGATACCCAGGCTATTGTGTATGATAACACTTCTACGGTTTAGTTTCCATATAAAATTTTTATACCTACTGTACTGTGTAGTATTTCATATATCTGTTCTCCAGACATTTTGCGTTTGATTTGGCCATCTCCCAAGTAGTTCAGTGAACGAAGGCCTACTCTTACCTTGCCAAAGTATCACTGTGTACTCTACATGATTCCTAACATTTTTTTCGGGTATAACTTCGAAGTTGTCACATTATAACTTTACCATGCAAGAATTGCTGTATGTTTTCTTTTTGTCTAATCCTTTTTATTTGAACAAATTTTATCATACAAATTATACAACCTTTAAGTATCAAGTTACTTAGAGCCCTGACTGAAAAAAAGAAAAGAAAGGACTTTAAAGTCTAGAACTATAAGACGTTGATATTTGCTGTGATCCATGTGATACATGATTGACACTTTCTCAAGACTTTTGTAAGCATCTTCGTCACACATTTATGGTGAAGAGTGACAGCCAGACCTGTACTGTATGCCCTAACCCTGTACCGTATGCACTTCCTACAATACATACATATATAGAAATACCTAGAAATACAAAGACATACATAGAAATACATAGAAATACATATATAGAAATACGTATTTCTCCCCGGGCTGTCAACAGTTTTCTTGAATAGTAAACAGCTACAGTAGGCATACTTTAGGATCAATATCAAGTATGTACAGTAGTATGTACAGTAAGCCATACAGTAGATCATAATTCCTGTCAGAAGTCAAGACTAAATGCCCCACAATTTGTCAAGGATTACTGATATGACTGGCAGTCATTCAGTGGTGGTTTTCCCGTGGGACACAAAGTCAGGAAAATCTGGACATTTCTACTTTCAAAATATTTCTATATTTTATCATGGAATGCATAATTTGTGATTGGAAGTTTAAACTTTCTTTTTATTCCTTCCCCAAATGGGACAGTTTTTGTCTTCCTCCCGAGATGGAAACTCTACTTGGCCTAAAAGAAGAGAAAAGCTCAAAGCTGTACTTAAAGCAGCCGCAGTTCTGCTTTCATTTTATCCATGTCCTCCATTTGTACCAATTCTGTAGTTTAAGGCATAAGTGTGTAATGTTAATGTGCTACCTATTTGATAGGACCGTGGCTCAATGGTTGCTTAAAATAGTAATACATAATCATACTTACATATGTATAGATATATGTATAGATAGATGTAGATATAGATATGAAATGAGAAATAAGATGGTGCTTGGGCGATCAGAAGTGGCCATTTAGTTACTTAAGGGTGAACAGTGAAACAACAATGTTATCAGATTGTTCCAGGCCAGGTACTGTATCTATGAGCAGTAGTACAGTAATAATAAGGTTTGTGAGGAGACAGGTAAGCCTGTCACTTGTGAATATTCAAACCGATTTCATAAAAAAATTTGTTATTTATATTGTACCATATGTGGTACCTTGATTCTTTACATATTACAGTACATATGTGATTGAAGAGTATTCTAGCGAAACAATTTTTTGCAGTAGATGGTTATCGGACAAAGTTGGTTTTGAGAGCTCAAGTTTTTTGTGCAAGACAAAAATGCAAGAATGCCTTTTTGCATAATTAATGAAATAATGATTTTAATAGAAGAAAATTGCTTAAATTCTTGACATGAAGCTGCAATGAAGCAAGATTGTGGCCTTATATTTTGTGAAATTATAACATCTTTAAAACTGAAATCAACTGCTTTAAGAGGTACAGTACTTACCTTTTTTTATATTTATTCAAATTTACCATTTCTTTGGATGCTGTGATATTTTTAGGGGGACACTTCCTTGTTTTATTGGGAAAACAAAGTTTTTAAGAGCACGTTTTCTTTAGAGTGATTGCTTTGCCTGTGGGGTAGCACTTATCTCAATTGGAAAATTTGGAATTTTTTTTTTCTTTCTCTCACTTGTTTGTCTTTACTCTCTTTCTGTTTGTTACCATTTTCCCCCCTCTCTCTCCTATTCTGCAAATGACTGACGTCCGAACTCTGAAACGTCCTTGTCAAACCTTTTTCCTCGTGCACAATTTGAACAATCGCCGAAACTCTGAAAACAATGCATGCGATTTCCATCACCATTTCCACCTATGAAGAAAGTTTGCCTTGGTGTATAAACAACAACAGGAAGGCGAGGTACTGTTGGTTGAGTCACTCGAGGAAAGATAACGGATCAATGTACCCAGTGCTTGTGCCTTCCCATTGTCTAAATTCACTTGTTTGGGAGTCCAAAAAAACAGAATTAAATATTACAACATGTAGCAACCGTGCAGAGTTTCCTTGAGTGTGACGTTTATTCCCACGAAAGCAAGTTTGAACTTTCATTTCCTTCCCCTGCTGCAGTCAATAGTTCTTCCGGAATCGCATGCGCAAACTGCTATATATTGCGAAATGAGCAAATAGCTATATATGTACTGTACAGGTGCAAAGATGGCTATCAGATATTTTTGTAGCACAGAACGATAGTACTTTATAATGAGGCAAAAGTTCATAGCCTTCATTTAGTGAGCTATGGAAAATGAATTGGCGCTCAAATTTATTCCCTGCACGTGGTCTAGCTACTGTAGACTTTGTATGGTTGATATTGCTGATGAACTATTAGGTAATGTAGTTTTTTGGTGTAGAATATATAAATACATGTACATGTATGCTGAATCTTGGATTCTCCCAAAAATCCAAAAATCCCACTTCCCAGAGGAAGTGGGTCGGTGCAAGCGTACCCCTGGCATGGAATTAACAGTTTTCAGAGGGGGGTCTAGGTAGATTGGCATGAATTTGTTTGTTTGTCACATACAGCAATGTATGTGGCCTACTGTGTCACATACAGCAATGTATGTGGCATACTGTGTCACATACAACAATGTATGTGGCATACTGTGTCACATACAGCAATGTATGTGGCAAAGTTTCTTAAAAGGAACATTGATTTCTTGCTTACAGTAGATACTTTAGTGCCATCCTATTAAAACTCATAAATTCAAAATGTTTTCAGTTTTGAAGGCACCAGGCCATCCCTAGTCTAACCATGAGTAGAAGTATCCAGTGTCACTCAATCGAAGCACCAAACTAGGTCACATAGTAACATGAATCCGTTACAATGCCATTTTTTTTTCCCTGTCACATCTCTCTCTCGCTATTCTCCTTGGCTTTTATAATAAAGGCAAAATACCTTGTAGTGTGTCACCCCTCCTGTTGAATAGTTTTGACATGGCTGGTTTATAAATTTCTATGTCAGTTTAATTTGATGGATCTGTTTTGTAAATCTCCACATGAGAACATTTCTGATGCTCCTTAAGCCTGTCAAGTTTCACATAAATTTGATCTTGTGTTAAAGAAAAAACAGAAATAGCCCATCAATTCTTGTTAACAAAGATACAGTTTAGAAACAAGTGACATTGTTTTGGTTGAGACAAGAATTTTTTTTTTTTTTAAACTCCTGGACTGCAAAAGGAAGACAGTGTGCAAGAAGATCTAAAAAGAAGAAACAAAAGCCAAATGGATATTACATGCAGTAAGTAGGAAGTTGGTTTCAGAGCTGTTTTGATAGCTTAATAGTTTGTACGGTCATGAGCTAACATTCTGTGGTATGGTCTTATCACCACCCACCAAGACCGCGACTCAAACAGTTTCATTTGGAGATTTGCAATTCACTATAGGATCCAGAAAGGGGACACCCTGAGCCAGGGACTTACCACAGTGAACTATTCAGCTTACCGTCCATTTATATTTGTGGACGACGACAAAAATATGAGGCAGTTTGGTATGAAATTTAATTCATGCACGGAATTTGTCCCGCAGTAAACAACTGTCAAATAGGAAAACTAAGTTTGTTTAAAGGGATTCCATTCCCCCCTTGTGTGAGTGTTTTCTCATGGGTAGCAGCGATTGATGTTTGAATGGGAACTCAGATTGCCTGACGGAGCAATTTTCAATTTGAGCGAAAATTGGGAGGGGGGGGGGGGGGAAATGTTGATTAGTATCATGTGATCTGGAGCATTCAGTAACATATGTATATGTCCTCGAAAATCTGGTGGTGAACATTTTCCAGAACACGACCAATACAAGAAAACTCCTTATAAAGCATGCAAGATATGTGCTGACTGGTGAAAATCATTGTCAGGAACTTGGGTGTTTTAAAAATCTAAATCTAAATCTAAATCCTTTCTCTTTGTTCCAACTGGGAGAGCGAACTCCTCTAGGATAATATAACTCGCTCAGCATAGACGGGCTTGTCGACCTCCTTTAAGGCTCTCTCGATCAAGACAATAATTCAAAGTGGGACCCAATTACTGAATCCTGACAGACATTGGCTATTCATAGTCTATTTAATAAGTGTCGTCGTCGTTAACATGGGTTCACTTTCAGGGCTGCATGCGTGCCCTGTCGTGCCACCAGTTCAATCAGACATCTTGTCTAGAATCATGCTAGAGAGAGAGAGTGCCACAGGTCGACAAAATTAGGGTGAGAGGGGGTAAAGGGCGATGCATTTGGGTGTGTGAATGTTCATCAAACCTTACTGTAATGTTTTTTCTGTTCAACTTTGCAGTAGATGCGTGTATGCTTGTGTGAAGAATTTTGTGTGCCTATGAATATTAATTCCTTGCTTGCCTAACTTACCTGTCTCCTCACAACAATATTACTCTTGCTATTGTGTCTCTAGAGAGAACTAAGTAGTCATGAGTATGTACAAGTAAGTACTCATTGAGTATTTATGAGTAAGGACTAATGAGTATGTACGAGAAAGGACAGATGAGTATGTATGGGTGAGGACTCATTGAGTATGTACGAGTAAGGACTCATTGAGTACAGTATGTATGAGTAAGGACTCATTGAGTATGTACGAGTAAGGACTCATTGAGTACAGTATGTATGAGTAAGGACTCATTGAGTATGTACGAGTAAGGACTCAGAGTATGTACGAGTAAGGACTCATTGAGTATGTACGAGTAAGGACTCATTGAGTATGTACGAGTAAGGACTCATTGAGTATGTATGAGTAAGGACTCATTGAGTATGTACGAGTAAGGACTCATTGAGTATGTACAAGTAAGGACTCCTTGAGTATGTGCGAATAAGTACTCATTGAGTATGTACAAGTAAGTACTCATTGAGTATGTGCGAATAAGTACTCATTGAGTATGTACGAGAAAGGACTCATTGAGTATGTACGAGTAAGGACTCAGAGTATGTACGAGAAAGGACTCATTGAGCATGTACGAGTAAGGACTCAGAGTATGTACGAGTAAGGACTCATTGAGTATGTACGAGTAAGGACTCATTGAGTATGTACGAGTAAGGACTCATTGAGTATGTATGAGTAAGGACTCATTGAGTATGTACGAGTAAGGACTCATTGAGTATGTACAAGTAAGGACTCCTTGAGTATGTGCGAATAAGTACTCATTGAGTATGTACAAGTAAGTACTCATTGAGTATGTACGAGAAAGGACTCATGAGTATGTACGAGTAAGGACTCATTGAGTATGTACGAGTAAGGACTCATTGAGTATGTACGAGTAAGGACTCATTGAGTATGTACGAGTAAGGACTCATTGAGTATGTACGAGTTAGGACTCATTGAGTATGAACGAGTAAGGACTCATTGAGTATGTACGAGGAAGGACTCATTTAGTATGTACGAGTAAGGTCTCATTGAGTAAATGCAAGTCTGGCACTGTAAGAACCACGCTTCTACATGAGCTAATCATGACTAATTGTTCTACCACATGTGATAAAGTGACATTAATTACCTCATCTATTTTACTGCCTACCCTACCTGCATGTTGTAGCACAGATTGCCACCACCTCAGCACTTGTCCATTGTCACTGGTCACTGGTCACTGTACTAACAAACACACAGTCATTCAATCTGAGCAAACGGTAATTGTCCCCCTCTTCCTATCCTCCTCTATGCCATCTACTTCAGCCAACTTACACTGGAGACTAGTTGTCTGACACTTGCCTATTGTAGATCACTGGCTTGTTTGAATATCCTCAGTTGTATTCATAAGCAGGTAAGGTGTCGAAAATCCCACCCCCTGACAAATCAAAATCTGGCCAATTGACAGGTTTTAGTAGAGGTACTGAAAAGCATGATAATGACCCCCTTTGAAAGAGTAATTCTGTTGGGGGAATAAAGAGTAACTGTAACCTCCATTGTTATGAAGAACCTATTGTTATCCGGTTGCTATTGTAGTCTTGAAAGTAGGAGTGTGACATAATGAATGCAGGAGCAGATAATATCCTACTCCTCTGATTCCTTTTGTTATCTCAAGTACTCTTACAGTGCCCCTCTTCTTCTGTGGCACCCCATGACAAGAGAGGGAAATGCATTCCAGTGCTGACTAATAAAAGTAAAGAACGTTAAAGAAACAACAAGAGGGGATACAATGCACCACCATTGTAGTGACAGCCCTGGTCTCAGTCTTCTTGTCTGTTTGTAAATCTCTCCAATCAAGCTCACTAGTTTATGTGTATTTATTAGTGTACCAAAACTTAAACCTGTCTCCCAAGTCAAACATACTGAGCTTCTTGGCCTCTTGGCTATTAAAGAGAACCTAAGAACATATCTGTTGATTTTTCAAAACACACACACAGCAGCTAAACAGTAGCTGGTTGACACCAACCTTCAGCCAAAATCAAATGTGTAGGTAGAATGATCTGTTCACTTTCAAAGGGACTAGAGAGATACCTCATGGTCATAACCGACATCTGGATTATCTATAATATACCATTAAATGTGACAAAAAAAAATAAAAGTTACATATCAACTGGAAGACACAACATTGACAAATCATTTAATGGAACAAGACTTCAGATATACTCTTTATTTCTTTCTCGAGCCTAATTACAGTAAACTGGATAATCGTAGCTCCTTCCGAAAACCAGTCGGTGTCCTTGTCTATAGATTTCAGGTCAAGGGCAATAGGGATCTCTGCCTTCTTGCAATCAAAGGCTGAACTGAAAAAATAATTACAAGTAATCAGCGAGGTATATAAGGGAAGACAATTATACATGTGCCCTCCAGTTATAGCACTTAATAACATGTACAGTTATCAGTAATAATCCGTCTGTCCAATCAATCTTGTGTACATCCTGAGCATTTCCCCCAACAAGAGTACTCGTAGGTTTGGTCACCAAAATATGTCTGATGATCGCCCAACGTGTGAAACTCTGAATATATATACAGGTGACAAGCGCCTGCGGTGGAGTTACGACCTTCCTTGCCGGTTTCGAACCTCTGGACATACAATCAGCGTCCATAGCCTAGTGGTTAGGGTGTCCGCGTACAGAGCGGAAGGCCCGTGGTTCGAATCCCGGTGGAGGCTGAAAGTT
>JAIPMN010002000.1:5693-18200 GCA_020650975.1 Apostichopus californicus | reverse complement strand
ACCATACATAATTTGTAGAGGAGAGGAAACGTTAAAATGTAGTATTCAAATTTTTTGTTATTCGGTTTTCAGAATATGCTCAGAGTGGAGGAGCCGCTGCCAAGAGAATCAAAATATTGTCCGGTCTGGCTTCACAGTTTGGGGGAAACAGCGTCCAAGGTATGTGAGAAATGGAGATATATTTGGAGAAAAGAGAATCTGGTGTCGGGGGGGGGGGGAGGGGGGGTTGGTGGAGAGGTGAATCCAAGAATCCAGCATTGAAACTGTAAATTTATGAGTGATTACTATTTTAGGGGAAGGATTTTGTTACTCATGAATTGACTTGGGAACAAGATGATGTTTGGTTGGGTGTGAGAGAGGGAAGATAGAGGAGATGGGGGGGGGGGGGCGGGACAAGGAGATGGATCAAACATTACTCAACTGGTGTATGGTTTGCCTCTGTAATTTTCTGCAAGGGGCTAGATTCCTTTACTATATTTTCCTGAAATTGTCTTACTGAATAGTTTGGTTCATTTCCAGAAAAAAAGAGAAAGATAATTTTTGCCAATGTACTGTATATGTCTTTAGTCGCCTTAACTTTGAGATGTAACCAGTGGAAGGTTTTTTGCCTTTGTAATTATTATTTTATTATGATTATTATTATTTTACCAAATTTATATAGGGCTCTTTTCATGCTTAAGCATGTTCAAGAGCGCTTTACAATTACAACAAAATGACAAAACCCTTAAACTATGAATATGAAGAATAAAATTGACACAGCTTAAATATTAATATAAAAAATATATATATATATAAACGAAGGAATAATTTTAAAAATAATATAGATTTACAGTGAAATTCCAAAAAAGAAAAAAAAGTGAATTTTAAGTAAATTAGTAATTAGTGTAAGGGTAGTATTAAATGTATTTTTCATGTTTCTGTGCATGTGTCTGTGTATATTTCTGTGTATGTTTTTTGTATGAGGCCTTCTGTACTACCTTATATCATTAAGCAGGACGATTGATCAGTGACCATACCACTGTATGGGAACTCAATGGCTTCCTTTTAAAGTTAGTTGCACACACATATTTATTGCATGATGATTTTTCAACAGTTTAACTGATGTAGGAACACCATGCCAACCAAGTATCAGCCTGTCTGTTTGTATGGATCTGTTATGAATATTTCAATACAAGAGGTCATATTTACTGCTATTTCCACTCCTTTTGCCATATGCGTAAACCGTCAAAACTTAAAAAATACGAAACCTATGCTTATCCAAAAGTGGGAAATGTGTCACTACTGTGGGTGAGATGGTCATCCCACCCACCCACCCTCTTTACACTGTGACAATTTCTGTGTGTTTTCCGCCACTGCAGCTCTGATGCAGTATCTAATGGAGGATCTCCGTGGCAACATAGATTTAGCGGTATCGTGGCTCTACCAGGAGTACAGTAAGAGTCAAGGTTACATGCTACAGATTCAAGATATGGAGGAAAACTGTTACAACGATCTACTATGTGCATTTCTCGGTAGTCTGCAGAAGAGAGCAGATCAAAGAGATGGGTGAGTGCTGTCAAGTGCCTTTTTATGGTTCTAGGACAATTCCCTCCTGGACAACTGCCCCCTGCCCCTGCCCCCCGGAATATTACCCCCTGGAAAATTTGAATCCCTGTAACTGTTATTATTTTGTAGTTATTCTCACATATGGTTTTTTTTATAGACCACGTACACCCACCTCATATTTAAAGGGACTACAAGGGCAGCACTGGCCAGGTTTCCAATTGTACGGGGGGGATTGTCCAGGGGGTAATAGTCCGGGGGCAGTTGTCCCGGGGGCAATTGTCCCGGGGGAAATTGTTCGGGGGGCAGTTTTCAGGAGGGCAATTGTCCAGGCGGAATTGTCCAGGGGGAATTGTCCTGACGCTATTTATGGGTTGGGTTGCTGGTGTAGTAGTGAACCATCTGGATATAATTATGGCAATGCCTGTCAACTTTTTCCAGAATATTTTTTTTTTGGTGGGGAGAGGTGGGTAGAGGTGGGAGAAGGAGGAGAAACAATAAATATCAGACTGTTCATTTACAGATAGCTCTATATGTAAATGCAGCATACTTATAGAAACAAATTTGGATAATTTTTTTCATAAACCATCCTCCGTCCAACCCCCTGAGAGCCATTTTGAAAAGATTCATATTTTTGGAATCCTTTTATAGCTATGGACCCCTCATACAGTATCAAATTAATAGAAAACATCTGAGATGTTTGCCCTTCAAGCCGGGCCAAACCGCATACAATTAATCCTCATCTTTTCTGATTTCTTTTTTTATAGCCTCTTCTACCGGCTGGTTATGGAGTCTCCTGTTCATACTCCAGAATCCATCAAAGTCATTCGATCATTTTGTGAGGATGAAGTGAGTATGAATCAGAAGTCCATGTGTGTTCTGCAACCACTTTATAAATTGCTAGGTTGTGTAGGTCAAGTAAAGGTTACAAGATGAGTTTGAAAAGCAGGGCCAATGGAGTTACCTGCTGAGGTCCGTTATCCATCCTCTTATTGAAAGTTATCAGTTTCCTCACCGAAATTATAGAAATACCAAACTTGGTCACCAGTGACACTTCAAAATTGGTCACAGTGACACTTCTATACTTCCTTTTCTGTTGTTCTCAGAGCAGGCTTACTCATTGTGACTCTTAAATTTCTTAGTTTACACTCCTCAACTTGTGGAAATAAGTGGAGGATATTGAACCTGCAGTACAGCATTTTCATAAATTTCCAGCTATAACCTAGCTATAGCCACAGACTCAAGTTTAATGGAAGTGCAAATGATTTCTTAAGGGGAATTTTTCAAACTTCAACCAGAGCTAAAGATAATGGGAATTAATTTTTGCTTTGGCTTACTGGGAGAAATCACAATAAATTAGAGACATTTTGCAGTTGAAAGTTGTTAATATAAACTGGTGACCAATGCATTTTGGAAAATTGTCAAACTATTTGTAATAGTTCTAGCCTTCCCTTACCAGACCCAATTACTAATTGTATTCAAGTTCCTGATGAAAACATGACAAGGATTGCCCGTTTCTGATAGCCTGGCACATCAAATTTTTTATTATGAGCGACTTCTATCCTGGATAATTTGGCTGATTAAAATGCAATACCACTCCTTTCAAAATTCAAGAAGAATTATCATTTTGTATTTTGCGTATTTTTTTTTTACCATTGCATTTTCTCACCATCCCCAGGTTCATTTCTATGCTGGAATGCATGCATTGAGAGAACTGATACTAAAGCGGCCATCCATGATCATACGATACCTCCAGGAGCTGTTGGAGCTCACGTATCACGAGAGGACCGAGGTCCGTTCGCAAGCTATTCAGTACGTCAAGAGACTTTACGAGAGAGAAGACCTCAAGGAAGTCATACAGGTGAGGAAAGTTTGATTGTTTTAAAGGAATAGAAGATATTTCTGGATTACCTGTTTTGATTGGTCAAATTTTGGAAGATGCACATCTTTCTAAACCAATAGCATGCTTTGTTCTGCTGGTGATTTTGTATAAGCAAATCATCAACAGTAAGACACAAAGAGATTAAATAATTTGACAAAATGACAAATTTGTGCCTGAGGTATTAAATCTTCATTTTAATCTCTGTAAAGAATGACGTGTCAAACCTGGGAAGAAAAAAATTGTTAGAAGGTTAGAAAGAAAAGATATTGAAGGTTGACTTAGCAAGCTTTCCAGTAATGAATCATGGAATGAAATAATCTGAAAGTTACTTGAGCAAATATTCTTGACGATGATATGATTCAAATCTTGTACTTCCATTTGATTGGTTGATGGTGCTCTATGGAGACTGAAAGATTCACCTTATGGAGCATCAGTTGCTGTTTGGATGTACATTTTGAAATGACCTTTGACATTGTACGTTATTACATATATTCAGGGACTTCACAGAATGACTTACTTAACAATTGATTTATTATTTGTTTCATCACATAGTATAACAAAGTGAACAAGACAATATAACTGCAAATAAGTAATGAATGTGAAAGGAAGTAAACTAAGAAACCCTTTTGTGCTTAATCGAATAGAGTACTCCCATCAAAGAAAAAAGATAACCTTAACACCTATAAAAGAACTACCCCCCCCAAAAAATAGATAACCTTAACATATAAGACCTATAACACTACCCCACCCCCCTCCCCCCCAAAGCAAATACTTAAAGCAAATACAATCTTCCCTTCCCAATGTTATCATTTGTCTTTAATCATCGCTATTTTTTTTTTTTTTTTTCATCAGGATTTTGCTAAACAGAGTCTCGGTTACCTGTTGAATGAGAAGCCTCCGTTGGCCGTTATTCAGCAGCTGAGTTTGGACCTCAAGGCCAAAGCCGCCCAGGAAGGATGGTTTGAAGACTTAATCAAACTCTGTCTTTATCTCTTTCTGGCACTCCTCCCCGTCAATCATAAACTTATTCATGAGTGAGTCACCACAATACCACAATACATTTTCATTAGTTCTTTGTAACATAAAAGATATTTTCATATCGTAATGTTCTTTTATGCTACCGTGACATAGTTAGACAAATGCACAACCGGTGGGATGGGAATGGTTCTTCAAAATATTTGATCTCAAATTCTCAATCTGCTTTTAAATTGTATTTGCCATAAATGCTTCTTCTCAGCCGACAGATCTTGTATTAAATTTTTGAGTCCTGCAACTTAATATGTGTACGCTGCATATCGTTGTATATATGGTCAAACCTATATCAAGTTTTGTATTTTCTGTCTCTATGCATGTGCATTTCACGTACATGTATATTTTATGTGTGTAATAATTTTGTTTTCTTTGACCATCAGGCTTGGAGTTGTCTATGTTGGTGCTCCAGCTACATCAAAGAGAACCGTACTCAGGGTCTTGGAAACCCCAGTAAGTACTTTTGATCACCTTCTTTACTCAATTTCTTTCTTTTTTTAACAGAAACAAATATTCCGATACTTGTTCATGTCACATCATGTGTTTACTTAATTCAGTAGTGTCGTATCCGCTGGTTTAACTCACTTAATTAACCAAACGAAAATGCAAAACAAAACACATGAGAACGGGCTTATATATATATATATACGTCTTTATTCTAAACGAGTAAATACCGAACTGAATCTGAGTTGATACATATTGGTGTATATACAATATGATAAATGATATGTAGGTCACAAGGTCAGTGGGCGGACCAACGGGTGGTTTCGAAGAACCCTGGGAATACTACATCAGAATATACAAACTTTATCAATATACTAGAAGTAGTATCACAATTAATTTATCAACAAGGATATCAAATGATGAAGTATCATCCCAAATAATTGAACTAGAATTTTGTTGGTCATTGTTTTTGTGCAGACCAGCCAAGCAGGTAAGAGTTGAACAAGACCATTTTTTGTTACAATCCATAGTCATGTGGAAGTTAAGTCATGTTACAATCGTATTTTGACCATTTTTCTGCAGGTTAGGGGGATGGGAATGGACTCCCCTGAGCTCCTTCTTCTGGTGGAGAACTGTCCGAAAGGAGCAGAGACCTTGGTCACCAGAATGTTGCACATACTCACAGATAAAGGTAACATTGGGTTTTCCAGTCTTTGTTCTACCCTGAGATTTTCAAATTTTAGTCCTAAGTTTTCAAAGCATTTTTATTGTTAGATGTGTTTTTAAAAGTTGAGATTAAAAATCCTGAGATTTTCAAATTTTAGTCCTAAGTTTCCAAAGCATTTTTATTGTTAGATGTTTTATTAAAAGTTTAAGTAACTTTTTACACCTTCAAGGATTGTTTTGTTAATTGTCCTCCACAGCACCTCCAACACCAGAACTAGTCAAGAGGGTTCGAGATCTCTACCAAAAGAGGGTTTCAGATGTTCGCTTTCTGATACCGGTACTCATTGGTCTAGACAAGGTGTGTTGATATGTCTTCTTCTAGTTTGTGTAATGGAGTCTAACTACAATCATTAACAAATATACCTTGTCACACATAGCTAACCTGGTTGGTTTGTGAGCAGAAGGAACACAATGGGACAGTCCACATTGGATGTAGAATGCTTATGCTTGGACCGCAGGGGTGGATCTAGGATAATTGTAGAACACCCGCCCCCAATCCCCACTGGATCTGCACCTGAGATGGTGAAAGATAATTCCATCACCAATCAATCGTTATGTTCAGGAATATAAAGTGTTCTTGTTGATCAGTAGAGGATGCACTGAAAAGGTTGTAAAGGGTTAATAGGTTCTTGTAGCAGTTGAGTTACTTTAATTAACAGGTCTATATAATTTCTCATTACTTTAAAAAATTTCCTTGAAAGAAAACAATTAATTGTTAAATGATTAGGAAGATCTTATAAGGGAGAATGAATTTTTCCAACTAGTGTAGACTGAAGTTGTGGGTTTTTTTAAGCCTAGATGCTTTTACTGTCCATCAAACAGATCAGTAGTATGTACCTTGAATAGTTTGATACATTCTTGTATTGCCCAGGCGTCCTTCTCCGATGCCCTATTTTCTCTTTGCCGCTGTTATTAATACAACCCCATTCCCCTCATCAACAGACAACCTAATATATATATATATATGTTTGTTCTTACAAAATTCACAGAAAGAAGTCGTAGCTGCCTTACCTAAGTTAATCAAACTGAATCCAATCGTAGTCAAGGAAGTCTTCCATAGGTTGTTGTTGAGTCATCAAGGAGACAACAGCGTCGGCCAGAGCCCGCTCAGCCCGGCAGAACTCCTGATAGCTTTACATAACATCGACCACACTAAATGTGACATGAAGTCCATTATCAAAGGTACGTGAAACCAAAACTACTGGATTCTGCTCTTAGTCTTTGTCAGAGATGTTTTTTTGTTGATGTACGCCTATTTATAAATATTTTATATTTATACTGGTTTGAAATAAATAAAATAAAATAAAACTAAAAATGGATTAGGATAGGATGTTAATAGATTAGGTCTCCAGTACTGACCTTAAATATGCTAGACAGTCTAATAAGGGCCACTCTTGTTCAAACTTCAACAACAAACCACATTTGAAAGCATTTGACTTTACTGAGACACTTACTTGATGTCTAATTCGACCCTTTATGAATGGTCTCGGAATAGTTTGGGAATTCTTTCATCCTCCAGTAAATTACTTTTGAAACTTTTAGTATGTTCTAGATTTTTTAATTTGTAGTCACTACTGATGATGTTTTTTCTCTAAGAAACCAACCATTCTGCTTTTTCTAGCATCTTGTAAGTAAGATTGCCCACTGCATATTAGGTTATATGAAAATGTCTTCCCTACGATTGACAATAGAGCCATGCATGTACATTCTGGTAACTCAGAATATGTCATTCACAATGAACCTTCCTTTATCATCCTCAACTTCCAATTTTTCATGAGACATCTTTCAGTTTTCCATGATTGATTTGTGGATAAATCTTTATCATTCTTAACATATTTTCGTAATGCATTAGACCTTCCAGAATGAAATCGGTTCACACCTTTTATTCATGTGTTTTAACAGATATTCACACCTCCCTTCTCATCCTTCTCTGTGTATATCTAGTCATTTTTGTGTTTCGTTTCATATCAATATATTATACAATATTCTTACAGCTCTGTTGTATGGTTCCATTTGGGTGCCTGCTTATTTATTTACCTGTGCCGATTGACCTTGGCTAAACCTTGTTTCACAACTTTTATTCATGTGTTTTTACAGATATTCACACCTCCCTTCTCATCTTTCTCTGTTAATATCTAGTCATATCGATAGTTTATTCAAATGTTCTTACAGCTCTGTTGTATCGTTCCATTTGTGTGCCTGCTAATTATTTTACCTTTGCCGGTCGACCTTGGCTAAACCTGCTTCAGCAAAAAGGCAGAGGAGTGGTTACCTCTGTTCTGTTATCACTTTCTATTGATCTCCTTTTGCCTCAAGGAAGATAACTGGTTAACATATCTGTTTTTGTTCTCACTTTTCAGCTACCTCACTCTGCTTCAATGAGAAGAACATTTACACTCAGGAGGTCTTGGCCGTCGTGATTCAGAAGCTGATGGAACAGACGCCCCTCCCTACCCTGCTCATGAGGACCGTGATCCAGTCTATGGCCATGTACCCTCGCCTCAGCGGATTCGTCATGAACATCCTACAGAGACTGATCGTGAAACAGGTCTGGAAGCAACCAAAGGTCTGGGAAGGCTTCGTCAAATGCTGCGAGGTGAGGGCGACATTTTCAAATTTACGATAACAGAAAAGGAAACACAATATAACTGACATCGAGGGATGTTATCATTAAGTAAAATAAAATGCATCATTCTATTTGAGGGGATTAAAGAGCTGGAATGTAAGAGCTTTCTGCTTTTATGCCTAGTATTTTAATTCTGGTACATATCGAAACAACAAAAGTGTTGAAAGGGGGGTGGGGTTGGGGGGTGGGTAGTGGTGTGTAAACAATTCTCAGGTAGTTTTGCCATGGTATACAAGGCAATTATAAATTGGATATGATTTAAGTAACCATTGATATTGTGGCAGTGACGAAGGCCAGTCCATTAGAAACAATACTTTATATCATTTTTTTATGGTAATATACTAATATCTTGTTATCTACTCATTTATTCAAGTCAATTTTTTCTTTGTATTTGGAGAGGGGGTGGGAGCTGGAATGCACAATAGCACTTTGGAAACCTGGGATATTGGAAGATATAATGTATTTGTTTTTCAGCTACTCAACCTATTTATTCCATGCTTGGCGCTACTACGTTGGTAAAAATCCTGATGTTGGGGGACAAACTGTCAGGTCTTCTGACTGCGAATGTTGATGGCTACAATTGTGACAAGATTTATGTGTGACTGTGTTCTTAATAAAATGTCCATTGCTATCGGCGGTGTTAAGGGAATCCTGTGACTTTTGTTACAGAGACAATGTGTATCACTTTATTGAAGATGTATTGGTATGCTGGGGTAGGGCGTTAGCCCCATGACCCCCTTCTCTTCACATCTGACACCTCAAAACCTACATCTGGCTATATTTCCTTCTAATCATTATTATCCATCGCATCCACAGAGAACCAAACCGCAGTCATTCAATGTATTGATTCAGCTGCCTCCAGTTCACCTCAACGCAGTCTTTGATATGAGTCAGGGTATGAGGGAGGAACTCCTAGAACATGTCAAGTCATTCACCTCACACCAGGTCAGCTGTTTACTATGTATTTGGCTTCGCAGTCTATTTTCTCAGGGCCTGCACCTCTAGTTGTGGTTTTCTCGGAGCCTGCACCTCTAGTTGTGGTTTTCTAGGAGCCTGCACCTCTAGTTGTGGTTTTCTCAGAGCCTACACTTCTAGTTGTGGTTTTTTCAGAGCCTGCACCTCTAGTTATGGTTTGCTCAAAGCCTGCAACTCTAGTTGTGGTTTTCTCAGAGCCTGCACCTCTAGTTGTGGTTTTATTAGAGCCTGCACCTCTAGTTGTGGTTTTCTCAGAGCATGCACCTCTAGTTGTGGTTTTCTCAGAGCCTGCACCTCTAGTTGTGGTTTTCTCAGAGCCTGCACCTCTAGTTGTGGTTTTCTCAGAGCCTGCACCTCTAGTTGTGGTTTTCTCGGAGCCTGCACCTCTAATTGTGGTTTTCTCTGAGCCTGCACTTCTAGTTGTCGTTTTTTCAGAGCCTGCACCTCTAGTTATGGTTTGCTCAAAGCTTGCAACTCTAGTTGTGGTTTCCTCAGAGCCTGCACCTCTAGTTGTGGTTTTCTCAGAGCCTGCACCTCTAGTTGTGGTTTTCTCAGAGCATGCACCTCTAGTTGGGGTTTTCTCAGAACCTGCACCTCTAGTTGGGGTTTTCTCAGAGCCTGCACCTCTAGTTGGGGTTTTCTCAGAGCCTGCACCTCTAGTTGTGGTTTTCTCAGAGCCTGCACCTCTAGTTGTGGTTTTCTCAGAGCCTGCACCTCTAGTTGTGGTTTTCTCAGAGCCTGCACCTCTAGTTGTGGCTTTCTCAGAGCCTGCACTTCTAGTTGTGGTTTTAGAGATTGATAAAACCTCTACTGCGATATTCCTACCCTTAAGGAACCCTGTTGAAAATGACTACAGGGAGTATTAGGTTACCAATTACTTGCCAAATGTAGAATGATGTTGATGGGGTGTGTGTGTGTGTGTATATATGACCCCTTGGCTAGTAAACATGATAACTATTGCCTATTGTTTTTCAAAACAGGTCACCCGAGGTCAAAGAGTGAAACCTTGTTAACAGGATAACAGCTTAACTAAAGCTTATATGGACTTCATGCTTAGTATGTAGGTCCATTTTCTTGACCAAAACCAATCTTGCAGTTTTCCATGGTGGTCAAAGGACACTTGAGGTCAACGGATTAGTAAATCTGAAAACCCTGAAAGCTTGAATGAAATGTTTGTTGATCCACTTTAGTAAATGCAAGAACACTGCATTTGTTTATTGAGGTAAAAATGGTTTTGTCAACAGAGGTCAAAGTCTTCAAAAAATGATAACATTAAAAGTAAAGCATAGATGAATTTCATAATTGTCAGGCAGATCCTTCTCAACATTAACCACATTGTCTTCTGTGGAGTTTGAAGTTTGAAGTCACAATATGTCGAAATACCAAAACCTTGTTAACATGACAACTCCAGAGGTAATACATGGATACACTTAAGGTGTAGCACGATGGACCACAAGAAATGTGCTGATTGCTGGAAGTCAACAATGGTCAAAAATTGGAAATATTTTTATGCTCAATATTCCCATATGAAATGTGGCAAGGAATCCAACTTTTTTTTGCTTTCTGCTGTTTCATTGTTGGGGCCTTCATCAATGTTAAAACAGCTCATTGTGGTTATACCATGAAACCCCCCAATTACATTGACTTCATATTCTGTAATTTGCCAACAGCAAGCACACATTCCGAGAGCCACCATGAAACTGCTGGAGACGGACCCAGTCGTGGAGGCAGCCGAGAGGCAGAGGCTGGAGAGGGTACGGGCGGAGGACGCAACCCGGAAGGCTCTGGAGGAACAGTGGCTGGGAGAAGAGCAAGAAGTGAAGAAGAAATTAAGGGAAGCAGAGAGTCTCAAGAGGAAAGAGGAGGAGGAGAAACGAAAGCTTGAAGAGGAGAAGTTAATCGCCAAACGGGATATAGAAAAAGAACTGCAAATAATAGAGAAAATGAAAGAAGAGACCAAGCCCATAATTTCTGTAGATTCTGCAGGTGTTTCACAGATAGGGGTGGTTGGGGGCGGAGCTGCCCCCACCTCCAGCAGTCCTCCACCATCGGAGGCCACCGAATCAGAAACAAATGCAAACATTACACCAGAAAAGACGGAATCGACAGAGTCTGGAAGGGTGACTAGATCGAGCTCTCGATTACAAGCTAAGAACAAATGAAACTTGGAAGTGATAAAACTGTCAGAGGTTGTAGAGGCTTATTCTGTCCGGAGGGGGGGTTAACCCCTGATATGCTCACCAACTTCCAAAGTGGACGCAAGTTTGCTAGAAATGGTCAAATATCGGAAGGCAACATTCATCGCTATAAAACCACACGATGCCTCTTCTATGTGCCCATGTGTTAATTGTGTTTGAAAGAATTCCACATTCTTCTTGTCACTGATATGCATTCTTCTTTTCACTGATATGTTAGGAAGCACTGGTAAAGGTTAATGAGAACACTTACTGCAATTAACAACATTTGCTAAACATATGGGAAGAGTGTCCCCAATTAAAGTATCATTTTTTCATTTGGTTGGCAATTTTCCACACCTAAAAGACTATGACTCAAAGTAGGACTGCCATGGATCACACATCGGGCACTTGCGTGGATTTTTCCAACAAGTGAATGTTCTTAAATATACAAATAATGAAGTTCAATCCTCAACAGTTCGGCATAGAAATCCAGTTTAAAACTACATCAAAGTTTCAAATTTGTGGACTTTTACTCTCTATTAAAATAAGTCTTGGTTAGTCATGCTAACAAGATCTCTTGATATGAGACTTTTGAATAAAATAGCAGCAAAAGATTTATCGAAAATCTGCAATAAAGCATGTAAATGACCTTTTTGCACTCTTATATATGTACTATGTATATATATGTATATATATATATATATATATCAGGCCTCGACAAATACGGTCGCCAACTCGCCAATGGCGACTAGAATTTGCGACTGGCGAGCAAAAAATGCATTACGCTCGACATTTTGGCGAGTGGCTCATTCGCTCACTGCCTTTATACGATAGGCTTACTATTAACTTGTGAGCCAATCAACAAAGGCCTATTGCCTAATGTTACACATCACAGTACAATTACCAAGTGCACCGCGATATCCTAAGTTAGGCCATACTACCTAGGCTTATATCACACAAACACTTTGCGAGAAAAAATGGCGAGTCAATTTAACATTTTGGCGAGTAGAATTTTAGACTCTGTCGCCAGTTGGCGAGTAGTTTTGAAAAAAATTGTCGAGGCCTGATATATATATATATATGTATATATATATATATATATATAT
>JAIPMN010001999.1:8638-25703 GCA_020650975.1 Apostichopus californicus | reverse complement strand
TACTCATTATGCAATCATTAGCCTCCTTGCACAGCAACTCCATCACCACTGAGGAGGACACTCCCTTGCCATCATACTCTCAGTTCTCCCATCCCACCCCCCTCCCCGCCCCCTCTTCACTTCAATCTTTCCACAGTACTACTCATTATGCAATGATTAGCCTCCTTGCACAGTGACTCCATCACCACTGAGGAGGACACTCCCTTGCCATCATACCCTCAGTTCACCCATCCCCACCCTACCCCCACCCCCCCATCTTCACTTCAATATTTCCACAGTACTACTCATTATGCAATGATTAGCCTCCTTGCACAGTAACTCCATCGCCACTGAGGAGGACACTCCCTTGCCATCATACCTTCAGTTCTCCCATCCCGACCCCCCCCCCCCCACTCTTCACTTCAATCTTTCCACAGTACTACTCTACTACTCATTATATGCAATCATTAGCCTCCTTGCAACTCCATCACCACTGAGGAGGACACTCCCTTGCTGTCATGTGATCCACATCGCAGTTGCCAACCAGCTTCAACTGGTTATGAAAGATCCCTGCCAAAAACAGCATGATTCCCAAATATTGAGAGATTATGACATGATGATCAAACAAAGGGAACAAAATAGACTTGACCTTCCAGGGTCCTAAACTTCTTAAATTCCCTACAACCATTTTACTCACTACCAAAATAGTTCTGCCATCACCTTGTTGTGACAAATCTTTCAATTTTATAAAATGCTTTAAAACTTCAGTTCTTATAAATACTACAGCTGCTGGCATTGTTTGCATCTTTTGCCAAAAAAAGAAGGAAGAAAAAAAGAGGGTACTGGGCATTAATCTTTCCAGGGAGTTGGGTCTTTCATCATCAACAATGACAATAGCACACTAACCATACTACATGGGTAATGAATGCTTAGCTGCTTCACCCAGTGACCTCTTAGGCTTCCCCGGCACTTTGTATGGATCAGTTGCACTGGGATTTTTTTTTTTTTCTTTTTCTTTTTCTTTCACACAAACAGATTGACAAACAATGCTAAAGAAGGAAGTCATTGACTTTCATGATAAGATAACCAATGGCTTCCCTTTCATGTCATAAGAAATGTTTGTAAAACAGAAGGTAGCAAATGAAATGACAATGAAAGCTGTAATTTTGGGGGAGAGAATTGGTATAATCTTGACAAGTTGATGGTATTTAGGCAGTGCAGCCATTCATGACTGTTCCATTTTCTAAGAAGCTTGGGAATTTCAAACGAAAAATACTTGCAGGGAATAAAAGACAGTTTAGTGCTGTTAAAGTTTCACGTTCGTTCGTGACTCTCCCTCCCTCTCTATTGTCAAGAGACAACTTAAAACATTTCTGTTTGATTCCTATTTTCTTTTTTTTCCTTGGTTCCTTTGTCTTTTCCTACTTTGTAAAGCGCTTTGAAATGCTGCAGTAAGCGCTTTATAAATGTAATTTATTATTATTATTATTAAAGTTGAGTAATAACATTTACCACCAACATGAAACAATTTAAGCACACTTGTAAAACAGGATTATTTGAAAAGATTTTTTTTTTTGGTAGCCAAATGAAGGCACATGCAGAGGCATTATCAAGCAAGGATACAAAGAAGATTTTCAAAAATAAGATGGCCCTACTTGTTCCAATCAACTATGAATCATAATTTTCATCTATTCAATCATAACCTTTGACTGTGTGAGAATATGGTCCAGACAACAAGGGTATACATACTTAAAGTGTAAAAAAAATCTACTTTTATTTCAAAGTGGCTTGTTTCAAGATCTCAAATTTAAATACATCAAGGAGAATGTCTATCACTTTTAAAATGGAATGAGTCTAAGCAGGAAGCATATTCTTGATATAAATTTTCAAAACCACCAGTTATAATAGTCATAAATATAATTCAACCACAGACATCGTAATGGATAGTTTCAACTGGTTCAGAACTGAGAGGCCTGACATACAGTATACTGTAGTACTTGTCAAGAAACTACTCTGATGGATTACCAGGTTAGAGCTGCCTTGAATTTTTGAAAAGATAGATTGTCATTCCTGTTGGGACCAATCATCTATTGAAAGAGAAGAAAACCTAAGGTCCAACGTCATTGGTCAATGTGATTTGGATACATGATGAAAACCTCCCCAAACAGCATGGCAGAAAAAAATTATGCCATTTATTTGGTAGGTACCAGTTTTAATGTTCTTTCACACACAACACTGGAAATTTAATCAAGTCGAAATATGACATAATCCAGCCACATTTGCTTGAATGTTAAATGGTCTTCTTTACTTGTTATTTACCATGTTTATATTCTTTAAACACTGAAGTCCTCAACATGACTTAAGTCACCTAACATTAGGATTAGTTTCAATGTAAACACTGTCTACATACATGTTCAAAATGGGAAGCAAACTGCAAGGCAAAAGATTTCAACTGGTTGTGGCATTATAGCATCTGTCATTGACAAAACGGCATCTCCCTACCTTCCTCCCCACCCCCCACCCAAAAAAAAAGAGAAGATATGTAGTCAAATACAAATGGTGTTGTTCAAAGCTATAAATCAACACATCAGTGAGAATGAAGCTGAGTCAAGGTCACAGTTTGTACATGTGCACTGATACTACAGACCTGTATGCGGTTGGGAAAAGTAGGAAGTTTAAGATGAAATTGGGTGAGAGACAATTATAGGATTTCATATCGTATGTATACTGTAAGGAGGAAGGATTGCTGTTAAACGATTTGATTGGAACTTGTTATAAAGTCAAAGCATCATCAGCATGCGCTGAATTATGTGAGGTCACTTCACGCATAAGGCAATATTTTGTCTCCATTTTTTTTTTTGAGGAGGGGAGGGCTTGTTTCCCTCAGTTTTACACCTGATAATACTAACTCTTTTAGCTTGAAAGTCTTTAGTTTCTGTAAACAAGAACTAGAAGAGACTATAGTACTCTGTGTTAAAAGCCAATGCAAAGGTCAGCATCCCATCTGAAAGATATGTAAACATACATGTTACATTGTAAAAGGATAGTGTCGACTATATGAAAAGCACAATGGGACATTTAAGAATCCACAGTTTCAACAGTGCTCAGGACATTGAACTTACATTAACTCATAACCAGCATAGCATACATGTTTCATTGAACATCTAACAGATGTATGCAGGAACTTTCCTGCTTCAGTGCTCTTCATAGCTTCACCTACTTAGGTTTTTCAATTGTTTTCATCCAGTTAGTTAGTTTCAGGCTTTCACTTTTGATGGGTACAGTTTCACAGTGCCATGTTTGCTGTATATGCTCATAAATGAAACATGCACAGTGAGTTCAGATCTGTAACGTGCTGCAACACTGTTTATATATATAGTATGTGTAGTTTACACGCTGAGAATGACAAATTACAAAGTGACTAACAGAACAAACACATGCTAAGAGTTGCCCTGATACTAGTGTATTAGTTTTAATAACATTTCGTGTGAAAAGTAAATCCCAGAGTGAACTGACAACATAGATGCTACCAATCTACACACACACACAGTATGAATAGGTCAACAACATGTGACTGTATTTGAACTGATTTTAACAGTCATTTCAATCTCTTTCTTCGAAACACGAGGTCCAAAGAAGGAACCAGAGGAGGAAGTTTCAGTAGTTCTGTGGGATATTGGCTCATGGAACAAAACTTACAAAGGCAGGATACATTACAAAATCCCAGCAGGATTGGTGCTACAATGACGGTCCAGTAAAGTTTGGGGAAAGACCCAAAAGTTCCTGGCAGAAATAGTTTGTTAGGTTCTGGCATGTTTTTGAACATTCCAGTGGTAATATTGTCAGTGAGCTGTTCTTACTGTGTTAGATCCCAATAGGAAGTTTCATACTGGTAGAGGTAGGGAGATGTGCCAAATTACTCTGTACTAGAGCATTCTAAAAAAGCACAATTTAAGCAATCTCTTTTTAGGTGCTATCTTAAACAATCCATAACAAACCTTGCAGAGAATCATAGTACTAGTTGCTTAAAATAAACCTATATCAAGCAATCCAAAAATTATCTTTATTGAGGACAACTTTTTTTTGTCAGACAACCTTGAAGCCACAGTTAAAGATAATGGAGACCAAATTGTAAAGTTTAGGAAAGAATAGCCAAAGAATAGTGAGCAGTTGAAGTGAACCAACCACATTACCACAGCTGTATTTTTCCTATTTTGTATGGTTTTGTCTACCATTTACATGCAGCAGTAAACAGCACACCTTTTGACCACAATAAGGTCTAATAGTTATTATTATCTAGACCTCCTCTATGTCAAGGGGATCTGCTTCTTCTCCTGGATTGACAGCTCTTCTTTAGTAATCAGGTAATCCCACAAACCAAGTCTCCATTTGGTTGTACTAATAACTCCCACCCATTGTTAAACTGTACACCACACTGAGCACTGGCTTACAATGTCACCTTTTCCATAGGTACTATACAACCACTACAGTTTTTCTCCCAGGGTCCTTTCAAGTACATTGTGTGTTTGTAGATCAAGTGTGACTGTGTGAGCTGTACTAGTAGCTGCCTACAGACATGTGCACTTGCCAAACAGTGTTGTAGACCCACCCAATGGTAATGAATGTTGGCTTTGTGTCTCCTGCAATGTAAATCGTATTCAGTTGCTTAAACTTTACATCAAAATGACTACTGGTACACTTACCCCTGCCAACCATTCTATGTTTGTGAGACATATTTACTGTTTCCAGTTACTTGCTGTCCACAGATACTAAACTATACAGATCTATGACACAACGACAACACCTTAAAACTTGCCAAAGTCTACCTGAACAGTATTAACCAACTCAGTTCATATGCAGCCCTTTTATTTTTGGCGATAACAAGATAACAAGTTCGAAGTTTGTTTTTTAACAAAGACCATACTCTGTGATCCAAGTAAATGATGTAACAATAGAACCTTTCCACGTGTCATATAGGTTGCTGTCGGTTATCCAACATTTCCACGTTCCTCAATTCAGGAAATCATTTTGTCCTTGTTTGGGCATTTCCCATACAAACCTTTCCTCTGGTATTGCCCACAAGCTAAAAATATGTCTTGGAACGACTGCTGAGAGTAAACAATGTACGCTTTCACAAACACAGTTACATTAAACAAGGTTCTTCGGGGAGGTAAAAATGTCTACTTGATAATTTACATGAAAATCAAACTGTAAATGCACTGTTTATTAATAATTAATCTGATTTGCACACTATAATAATACACACATGATTTTGACATTCACTAAATACATACCTTGACTCAAGTTGCCATTTAAGCCATTTAAGTTGAATATAATGCCTCCATTAAGTAAATTAGATACATGGAAAACTGATTGCTAATTCAAAAACAAATCACAGTTTTTGAACACCTTTGCTTTGAGTCAGTCCTACAGTTGTGACATCAAATTTGACCAGAATATTGGCGGTTTTGTTTGTCTTACTGATGACATCTCACTCAAATTTGACCACTCAATTTGCCCACTTTTTAAATTATTAGTAAAGTACACAGTTAAGCATGGGTTAGCTAGCATCTCTTCCTTTCCCAAAATTTTATGTACTGAATGTTCAGGGTCAGTGTTATAGTCATTATGAGCCCTAGCTCTGATTTTCTGCAATGACTTGGAAGTGCTTAGGAATTTTCTGGGGTGGGGGGGGGGCGGGGGAGGGAATCCATCTCTAATAATTAGAACAGTAATGTACAAATCTAGATGATACAAAATTCAGTTTATTGATTGAAGTGGTTTCTCAATTAATATTCACTTTTTATTTGTTGTGATAGATTCAACCTCCCTCCTATTATAGAAAGCTATCCTTGTTGGTCACGTTTCTGGTCTACGATTTCAGTTCATACAATATGCTTGCTTGACTTTCTAAAACTAAATTATTGTGACACATCACATAGAGAGCTCCTCAGAAATGTTACCTAAGGTTCAAAACTTAAACTTGTAACAACACAGACTACATCTTAAATTTAAGTTGTTTTTTTTACCTTTAAATTTATGCAGTCAAGTAACTATCAAATTTGAGCAAATGTTAACAATCTAGAGATAACTGTATCTTCCATACATAGAACACACATTATATATCGTCCCTTTAAGCTACACTGAGGACTTTGCTTCCTTATGTTAGTAGCACCTGTTAACAGTAATTGCAAAACTACTGTTACATATCCTGGTATGTGTAGCCATACTGTGGCACAACAGGTTACACTTGTACAATCAAGGTATATGTGTAGAGCTTACTGTATGCACACATGCTATTAGACTGTTACAAACATAAATTATTACTATTATAATTGTTTTCAACTGAATGACTCGGTATTAGTTTCAGGTGTCACACATTAACTTCATCTACATCGGATATCATCTAAGAAATGTTTATTTCTAAAAGGGTTTTACTCATTTATCTAGGACTATTGTTTCATATCAAACATTTAGCAAGGAAGTGATTCTAAAAGCAAACTAGCTGATTTCACCTGTTTCATAAATAAAGTCAACTTTTCTATTTCCCAAAGTTGAATTACAGCAATAATACCCAAGATGTTAGACACACTATCTAAATGTATGTAAGTACAAGTGAATTTACATACGAAAGTAAATGCATAAACTGAACAGGGCTATCAATTATGAAGGAAAATTTGCTGACTATCTTGGGAGACAATCTGGACCTCTCCTTAAGAGTTGTCTAAACAGCAGAGTTGTTTGTAAAACATAATTAATATTTAACAGAATCTGGTGCAACTAATTGTTAAATAAAGAAAAGTTGTCTGACGGGACACATCAAGGGTAACTGAAGTTTGCTGACAAAAGCACTCCCTCTGACCAACACCGAACAACAGTGATCTAAAACCAACTTTAGCTTCATGGAGACTACAAAGTTACTCAACATAAATCGTATCCCTGCATGTAGACAACGAAACAAATGGCTCATCAACATATATTCCTTTCTGATCCAATATGTTGAGAGTGGTGCCTTGTGCCACTTTAAGCAAAATAAACTTTCAACGATCACTGCAGTATACTTAGCAATAACAGTGGCGTTGTAAACACGAGGTTCTCAATGCAACGGCCTCATGTTCATTTTCTCTATAGATAGATAGTCTATTTAAACTCCTGTACATGACACAGAGATTAGTACCTGGGCATCAAAGTCATCGTAAATTACTTAAACACCTGTCTGTGAAGAATCTTCTTCTGCCATCACTGCCCTGATGTGCCCTATTGGACTACGTGTCCTATAGGACTACTATCACTGTACCAGGTTAACAAGCAGCTTGTAACAAGCAGCTTTGTGAAAGGGGGGAAGGGAGGCTATGACACCTGCTGCCAAAATTCACTGTTCCTGTTTTTTTCTTGGTTTCTAAATATAGGAAGGTCATGTCACCAGGGTCTACAAGCTGTGCACGTCACCAGGTAAGAAATTGATAGAAGGTCCTGAAGGGCGACATCATTCAGTGTTACAAGTGATACAACTGCACTGCTTCGTATTTTAGCCATGAGATGAATATGCAAATTTATGCCTGAATAGGAATAATCTGTAAGCCTACTGTACAATGGCCAAACCTAATCAACATGTATGTCTGTACACTATCTGACACTACTTAAAGAACATCAAATGACAAACATATTCATGAATCCAAGAGTCTTGTTCACATCACCCTTATGAGCTCTGACACACCATTATTATTGTGAGTCTTAGAAAGCTACCCATCTATTTCAATCTATAACTACCTTTGAATGTAATGAATTTACTTATAAAATATTCACACGCAAGGACAAACCTGTGCATACATATTCTGGTGGCCAGGGTAGCAGTGAAAGTAAGATGCTTCCTGTCAACCCCAGTGACGCATCTCCCATCAACTATGTGTACAGCACATGTTCAGTTGAAATAAATTCCAAAGAGAGTGCTACTATTTGTGCACAAAAGGGCAACGACCATGTGGAAGGAGGGATGGACCCATGACACACCCACAAACCCCCCCCCCCCCGCCCCTTTTCAACTCTCCTCTTATCCCAAACAGTGTATTCACGTATAATCATATCATCACATAACATGTGGGCAGCAATATGATTTGAAACAAAAATGGCTGTTCAAAGAGACCATAACTTGGCTAATGACCATGAAGGCTAATTATTACGCTCACTTTATCTACTACTTTAGTTCTGTCAATTATTTGTAACTATTTAACTGTATTTATTACAACCTCTTTCGATAATGTCCTTTTTTTTCAGTCTAGATCAACTTATCCAAGCAGACATGTATCTTCTTTCTCAAAGCTTTACAGCTAGCTCTATATCCTGACTTACGTTCGCAAAATAAACACAATAAAGTTTTGATGAGGGTTCGATGACATTTAAACACAATACCACGTAAAGTGAAAGACTCCTTCTGACCATGGAGCTATAAATTTTTCTGACCATCTGTTGCACATAAACTATTCAGAAAAGAGACAGCTGCCTTTAAACTGCTTTTACATCTAAAGTGGCTACGGTTATCAAGATAAATTTAGTAACATTTTGAGTCCACGTTTATATATTCTAAATGAACTATTCCATCACCGACAAAACAAATGGTGATCTTCCAAATCTGCCTTCAGTTGGTCTTTAAACCAGATGAAGTTTAAAGTTTTTCTGCTAAACACTTGAGACATGAAACAGGGGTTTTTTAAGTAACAGAATTACCTCTTTGGGAAATTGTTAGGAATTGAAGGAACAATTGCAAAAAGGGAATCAAAACTATAAGTTCAGTCATATTCTACTCCAGCTCCTCTACCAGAGAAGAACAGTTTTCCTGACCTCTGACCCTTTCCTCTGGTGAAATGAATACCAGTTGACAAATTATGTTTATAATCAGAGGCATCCAGGCTCAAAATTCTCTGTCTTCTACTTCCCCAGGGTAAGTACGCCTTACAGGAATAACAATTAGTTCCGTAACTGAGGTGTTGTGTTTCATTCAAATTGATCCAATGTTGTTTCCTAAAAGGGCTTTCTGGTTGGGTGTTGTTTATAACTATATTGTTAATTGCCTACAGTAAATAGCTCAATTATGAAAAAAAACTTGTCTATATATGCAAAATAGCAAAAAGTAGAATGTGAAGTCAACATTAGTGTCTAATGGAAATTCAAAAGTATACAGTAAAAGAAGACCGCTCGGTTTCACAATACAAGCTAATTCACAGAAACTGACCAACTTTGTTATCAACTCTGGTATGGAACAATGCAAACTACCTTAAACATGTGTCTTTTAATGACATTACAACGAGAGGACATTGTCCCCGGATTGCAATTGTGGATAGATACGCATATAAATATCCTGTTACAGTATTGTGATTTGTCATTCTGCAAATTTGATAACTGTAATCACTTGCATGTAAACAAAATCTCTGTCATTTGGTTTATGGTCTTATAAGTATTCTTTAAAAATTCTTGACTCTCCTTGGAAAACTTTGATTGACAGCTCAAAAACATCCACCCCCCCCCCCAAAAAAAAAGGCTAGATGATCTCTGTAGAATGTAAGTCTGGTGTTCAGATTTATTTTTCAGAGCAAAAGTGTGTTTTACAAATGACTGTATGTATGTTGAATACCTGCATATAACACACATTGCAAATATACATCAGCTTTAGGCTGACTTTGTAGTGAGTTTGTAATTGGACAGTTTGTATTCTAACAAGGTTGGCTCTATTCATGCTAACCATACTTGTAGTTGTACTTGAGACTATGTAGTATAGAGTACTAGTGAAAAATGTAGTACTTGTACTAACACCAAGTCAAATTCTACTGGTACTCATACATATACAAAGGGGAATTCTACTTGTACTCATACTCATACCAAAGGGAATTCTTCTTGTACTCATTCTCAAACCAAGGAGAACTCTACTTGTACTCATACCAAGGGGAATTCTACTGGTACTCATTCTCATACCAAGGGGAATTCTACTTGTACTCATACTCATGATGTAGTACCCATACTGCAAGTCTGTTTAAAGGAGTTGTGATGTACTAGGTTGCTTCTACACTGCATTTGACCTAAGTGCCTGCTTGCCAATTTGCCATACTTGTTCTGTAGGTGTGAAAAACTGACCGAAGCACAAGTACTGTAGAAGTTGTCACAATGAGATGAAGTCTCAACGATTCATCGACACGGATCATTACAAGTCCATAGGTTGGGGAAGAGGGGGGGGGGGAGAGGAGTCGAGGTAGGGAGAGGGGGAAGGTGGGTGAAGGATGGTTGGGGCATACCATACTGGGAAGAATACTTAAAGTATATCCCATATATATCTGTCATAACCTGTTATCAAAACTTACTTACTAATTTACAAATTTTACTAATGATTAGTCTGGTAAGTATTAATATCTTCATTACTTACCAAAATTGATTCAATTTTCCTTTTCGAACTGAGGCTGTATTGAGGAAAGAAAAAAGAAATGCATTGAATTACTGAGTTACCCATTCTAATCTCTAATCTTGTAGGGTTTTACTGTGTCTGATGTTTCTGTGTCCTTTTGAAACATATGCTACATTGATTTACTTTTAACCACCTTCATAGATGTTCTTTCCATCCTCACTTAAACACCTCCACTGATCCACTATTTAGCTTGTATACGTGTGCAGGACAACCCCTAGAGGAAAAGTCTCAATACGTGTTTGCTGATGAATTTCGGAAAACAAACTTCTGAAGCAGATTCAATGTTTCTTATTCTAAATGCACTCTGACCAGGTGGGTTTAATGGAGAAAATCTGTCGCAAAATTGAGAGAAATTTATTTTCTGTTGCACTTATGGCGCGATAGATTTACCGTATAATCACTGCGACCGCCAATATCAGCATGTTCATTACACAAATGGAACCTATATACTTGTATCGTCCACTTTTTTACCCAATTCCACAGAGGATGTGTCTGAAAATACCTGTTTATTCATTACAATGGAAGGAAATGACACAAGTTCGCAAGCTACATCTGTAAGAACGAAAGAAAGATACTATTCAAGGGAAAGGACCTAACACAGGCTAGCCACGAAAGTGAAAGTCCTATGCCTAATGGTCATAAACAAAACAGAGAGATTTGATTTGTGCATGATCTGTTGGGCAGGGCCTGCAAATTTTGATTGAAGTTTGTAGAATCTATGGACTTGTTAATAAATCTGGCGAATTTAATTCAGCTCAAAATGTTTAACGACATAACTTAATAAAAAATCATGAATATTGATATGGAAATTGCATAGAACACAGTCATTTTCACTGAGGTTTTTGTGCAGTAAGCTGGAAAGGTCCAAGTTTAAATTTGACAAACACGTACTGAGACTTAAAGGATCCATAATATATAAAGGTCTAGGTGCTTAACTTAAATCTTAAATACGCATCTAAGCTGAATGTGTATCAAATCAGGGATAAATGGTTGATTTAATTTATCAGTGCACCTTATTGACCAGAATGACCTTAATTAGCTTAGTAGACTGCTGTAAATTATTAACTAATTCATATATATGCAACATAGATGCAAATCAGATTGCTAAAACCATGCTAATAGTTTGCTGCGATTAAAGCCCTAGGGAACATTTAAGTTGAACTTGTCTAATCTAACAGAATACATACCATCTCTAGTTAGCCAATCAATGGTAAACTAAACAACCACAATTTGATTGTTTACTATACCTAACTCAATTGTTCTTAACTGAATGCATGCCATTATGCTCAGTTCCAGTAACAACACACTTGGCCTAACTAACCTGGGCTACAATTCAGTACCACTAGCCTAATGCAATAATTGCCATGTCAATTGTGTGGTTCTGATGTTTGGAATTAGCTACATAACTTTTACTTCATTGTCCTGTTTCATCTTTTTGTGATGCTGTTAACTTACTTTAGGTACTAATACAAAAAAAAAACAGCTGAGGCACCTCCATTATATAATATTTACCAAAACAAGGACCGCTTACTTAGGCTACAATAAGTTTCATACATAGTCTATGCTAAAATGGAACAATCATGTCACATAAACGTGCTAGGGCACCCCCACTCCTTATCAAAGCTGGATAATTATATATTGTAAATATTGTTATTACGCTTATATCGTTAGGTGATTCCTAACCTAACAAAGTTAGGCTATATGCCAAGCAGCACTGTGCTTTCAATAGCGTAGTACTTAGTAGTCTAGTACTGACACATGTCAAACCACTAAGTCGGTATCCTAACGTAAATCGTATCGTACTAGGCTTTATAGGTTAGCATGGATTGCTTTGACAACAACAAAGCCTGTGAGTTACATCTTCGAACGAAAGAAAGTAAAACTAGATACACATGTGAACCGACCTAACGGAATTGTCAAGCTTTTCCATGTACATTTCGTTGCGCGATCGGGCCTTGGAACCCTTCGGTTTTCCTGTCTGAGCATTTTTTGCGTTGTGTTGTTTTTCCCCTGTAGAACTCAACGTTGGCCTACTCGTAGCCATTGTTGTGGTAATTTCCAGGCCAAATGCTACTGTTGTTCTTTATCAAAATATTCGGTCACTCCTGTCATCTCCTCATCCATCTTCCAATACAGTATAACATTAAATTGTTTGATACCAGTAAAAACCTAAAAAAACGTAAAAAATACGGCTCCGAAGAGCCCAAATTCACACATTTAGCGTCTGAGTCGACGCATCTTGGTGGTAACACTACATCCTGACGACGAGCCAGCTGATCATAGATTTCATTGTAGTAACAATGTAGGTATATGTACAAAGCAAAATATCTATGCAAAGCTCAATTCAAGCAGAATGACGTAATATCAACTTTCTTTTTTGCTAAATGATTACAGTTTAATGAAGAAGCATATGCTACACAACGAGTAATGATAACCACTGATTAATTTAGCCAACATAAACATATTTTATTCTTGCATAAAAAACTAAGAAGGAAATACGGCGTGAATATTCATATTATCATCAATGTTTATATTTTGTGAATGCACACAAATTGAGGGCAGTAGGTGGATTTAGAAGTCAGAGACGAATGCAGCTCTTCTACGTTAGAGATACAACTATTCGTTACCACTATTTAAAGTTTCACAAGTGAGCGCAAGTTAAAAAAGATACCTTCACTTGCGTGATATATTACACGAGATACAGCGGAAGGTCCATGCAGTTTCGACCCCTCCCCTCAACCAACCGCACCAAAAATTTAGTAAATAAAACGCGCAAAAGAAATTTGGGACAAGCACCTGAAATTTCGATATATGCAAGTAATATTTTTGCTAAAGAAGATGATATTGTGAGAAAATAGTCAAAGTTTTGAGAAAACTGAATTTCGGAGATAATACAGTCAAGATTAAGAACCATATTTGGTTCAATGGATAGAGAATTTGGGAACAATATGACAATATATTCATATGCATGATGGTGAAGATCAAGAATTTCCACAAACACAGCAAAAATTTGGTCAAGAAACAATGACAAATTTGGAGCTAGTTTTGCTATTAAATCGACTTTTGTGACTCTAAATATCTTCATTTTTACTTTGGGGAACAGCCATGGGAGGGCAAAGGGCATTGCAAAGTGGGCCTTTAAATTCCTCAAAACTGAATGTAACGGCCCAGCATATTTAAATATCAAGACGCAGAGCAATCGTGCGCCTTTTCAGTTTGTCTTGGTATTAAATTACATGCATGTATAGGAGGACAAGGATTATTCAAAGTATATCAGTAGCCCTGCCACCTCCCTCCCCTCTTGAGCTAACTTGAAATCAAAGTACCACACCCCACCATCCTTCAAAGGTTGCACCCAACACTCTCCCTCATCCTCAAATCTTTCCCCTTCCACTGCCCCTGCACTTAGCCATCCTCAAAAGGCCCGTTTTCAGTTATCCTGTCTAAAATTCTCATTTCTGACAAAGGTGCAATTTGAACTTTATTGATATTATCAAAACTTCTGGTGCTTTGCATCATCCAATTCTCTACTCTTGCCCCTCCCATGCAATGGTGTCTCAATATTTACCTAAGTATATTATGAAAATGAGAATAAATGATAATTCATCCTATATCCCCCCCCCAAAGTGACCGGGACCAGGGAATGTAGCCATCCTGCCCCTCCCCCCCCCTCCCCCTCTCTGTGATCCTCATTCTATGATCCCACATATATACACACTGAACTTTTGTGAGAGCTATGTCTGTGGATGGTGAGTTATGTTTAAACAGTATGACCCAAACAAGAGGAAACAAAGTCTAGATTAGCTATCAGGCAGTTTATTTTAGTACAGACAAACTGATTTTTTTTTTCCACTCACAATGTTAGACTGAATAATGTACACAAAATATATATAGACTTCACACTCATAAAATTTTGATATTTATAGAGCCTCTCTTTTAATAAAGGCAAATATTTAATTAGTATGATAATAAGCTATCATTTCAAATGACTTTTAATCGGCAACTATTTTCAGATGATTTGTACTGTATTGGGTTACCAAGGCAACAACAATCCATTCACACTGAGAAAGCTTTCTTAAAACTTATGTCCACAACCTTTTTGGTTTCCTCTGCATCAAAAAAGGGGGGAAAATATTTCAATTCCAATCTTAGCATAAAAATCAGCAACTTTTAACATAACAATAGTAATAAAATGAGGTCACCATGTTACGTTATGGCAAAACTATCAGTTAATATGTATTTACCACTGCATGTTGAATAATACCATTATATAAAACTGTGCTTCCAGTCAATATCACCACATCTTGAAGGGTAACATAGATTCCTCTGACATGACATGATAAAAGGGTCCACTGAGGATAGAACATGCTCACTTGACATATTCTCCTTCTTAAATGCAATAAAACGAGTTTAGGATACGATTTTTATACAATCTGTCCCCAAACTTCTTGTGATCTAAGCAAACATTTGGCACTGTCGTTTGTAAGTTATTCACCCCTCCCTCTGCTCTGTGCCTCCCACCCCTGCCAAGACAACATTGTTATACTCCATCCCCCCCCTCCACCCCTGCCCCCTTTTTCTGAAATTATTGCAATCAAAATAGTTTCCGAAATTGACATGCTTATACGATACAATTTCGCTACAAGAAAGTGTCGCGCAGAACGAACCTTGCTGTTTCACTCCATAATTTTAGCTGGAAACAAGTAAAAGTGCAACCAAATTTGCCTAAGCATGATCAAGAAGTAAGTCTTTTCATCAGGTGTGACTTGTTATACAAATGGTAAGTACTACAGATATTGATGAAACTCTTTGAAAGAAACGAAAAGGTGAAGGGGTAAGGGTAAGGGTTAGTATGATTTTTGGAGTGGAAAAGGAATTGGGGTGTCAACATAAAAATTTAATGAGGTAAATATGAAGTAGAAATTTTGATGTTAGAAAATTGCAGGACAAGGCTCGTCAATATCTAGCTGTGACAAACTGACCTCATCATTATTGAAAACATTTGTTGTTATTTGAATACCATATTTGCTTCCAATTTACATAAATTTACAAAAGTTATAGAGAATTAGACAAAATGAGCATAAATTTGTATATTTCTTATTGTTATAAAACTAAATAATTAAATAGAATAGTAAAGAAATTTTGGGTTAAGAGAAAAATGAATACCAACAGTTAAAAATCAAATCTCCTGTTTTGAAATCACAAAGTTTTAAGTAATTAACTTCCATATCCACGTACATTAATTAAAACATTCTCAAGATTAAGATCGATCACGTCTTAACGTCTGAAAGGACAGATCAGTTTTTTTTCTGTTTCTGAGGAACCATATCTGTAACACTATGTGAAAAGAACATACTAATAGCATGTATAATCATGACAATATGAATTTATATTTTGATGAAATTTTGTGAATTTATCAAGTGACAGCATGAGTGATGTTTACCATAGCAACTGAGATGAAAAATGTGCTTTGTTTCGTCTTTAAAAGTTACGATATAAATTATCCACGGAATACATCAGAGTATAATATTCTTAACCAAAAGGAAGTGCATGATTGATAAAGAATTTTAAGTGCAGATTGCAAGCAGTCATTAAGTAAACATTCTGTAATCAAGAAATCCCAGCCCATCCACTGAGTGGCACATCACAATATATAGAGATGAAATGTTCAATTAGCAGTGTGGAATATTTCTGTCTTCCCTAGAAGTCTTACAATGTCTGTCAACAGCATATTTATTCTAAAATTCCAAAATGACTTCTTTTTTCTTTAATGCTTAATTTAAAAAAAATGCAACAGTCAAAATTCATCTGTATCTTACAGTACGGCCACCATTTTGTCTTGCTTTTGCAAAGATTTTGTTCTCATTTCTGAAAATTTCTTTTTTTCTACAGTGATGAGTAAAAATTGTAACAGAAAGGAGAAACTTTCTCTTGGTCAGTAGTCTTCTGTAGTATCTGATTAAAAGCCAATGATTGTAATTCCTTAAATAACCAGATGAGAAGAGATTAATAATTAAATTGAATGATATTGATGGCAAAGCATATCAGAAGAGATCAAATTATAAATTTTAAATGTTAAATTTTTAATAACGAGAAAAGTTTAATGTATGCTGCTGAAAATGAATAGACAACTAGGATTTAACTCTTTGGGTAGTACATATAATACATCACCAGTTAGGCGAATAAATGGCATCGAACATAATTTTATTTGCTAATGGACGAAAAACAGAACTCAAACAATCAATAAATTAACATTCTCCGTAACATGAGATGTTGTGCGGTGCAACCACCTGCAGCATAGATTTATCCTATACAACATATTCTCTCTCTTGTTCTTCATAATTACTTGTTGGAAGAAAAGCAGAAAATTTCAAACCACTCCCTGGGAGAAAAAAATCCCATATGTAATTTAACCTGAGAATAACTGTCACTGAAAACTACTAATTATGAAATAACATTCAAGCTTGAGTTACATGACATTATGGGCCACGAACACAGCAGTTTGTTTGTGACATTTGTAAGCTATTTCAGGTAAACGGCGTAACATTCTGCTTCGGTTCATTTTAGGCAGTGAAGCATTATAGATAACATTTCTATACCTCTCCCCCCCCCCCCCAATCTCCACTACAAGAGATT
>JAIPMN010001998.1:20299-46028 GCA_020650975.1 Apostichopus californicus | reverse complement strand
TATTATATATATATTTTATATATATATAATATCTAATTATGCATCTTCGATGTCACATTTTGGTTCCATTTAGAGCTATTTTACTTCTCACTGATATCATAACAAACCGTGGACTGGTGACGTAACAATCGCATGCATCGCTGGGTTTTTATTTTAATTTTTTCCGTTTTTTGTCTCTTTCTTTTTATTTTTATTTTTTCTATTTGAAAAGTGTCACGTCATACAAAAAAAATTGGGGAAAATCCCTCACTCAAGATTTTTGAAAGCCGGTGAAGTGGCCAGGCCTATGGTTACTGAAGCCGCCTCCTACATGGGAGTGGGGCGGCCCCGGGGGTTGTCGTGAGGGGGTGGGTTCTCGATAGAAACAGATTGAAATGTCAGCCGTGACGGAAAAATGGTGCATTCTGAGGCATATTTTGGATATAATTATAGGTTTAAGGTCGTGCTAACAACTTCTTTAATTTGTGTGTGTGCGTGTGTGTGTGTGTGTATGTGGTTGAAAAATGGGAGGGGCGGGTTTACAACCAGCCCCCTGGATCACACGCCTGCTCACGTTATGTGTAATAGACAACGATTTCATTAGTAACCCTATATATCGTTATAATATATGCCCATCACAATACCCCTATGTCACTTAAAATGATGATGTCCTCATTTTTTTCCATTTCTATATATATGTCATTGTTGTTTTATTTATTTTTCATCTCAGTAAGCTCAGTGTTTTTGTACGTAGAGCAAACATATATTGGATACAAAATGTGTTAAAAGTTTGACATTGGAAGAGGACTAAGTTGTGTCTTATCTTGGCGTCCTGGTGAGCACACATAACCACAGAAGAGTGACTCACTGGGTATGGACATACGTATATACATACATACACAACCCATACATAGCTTGTAAAGGAGCTTACTCATACACAAGAAAACTTGACTTTTACGGAAATGATCAGGTTATAGTATGACCATGAATTATATGCATGCTTATACAGAACATTTTGAATGTTGAAAAAATTAACAACGGCAAGGGGTTTCCTCTAGACCCGAATTTAATCTCAATTGTACCTCTTCATATAGGCTATGTTATGTCATCCCTTATAATAAATAAATAAAAAGAACAAGAAATAGAAAAAAGAAAAAAAAGGGAAAATAAAATTAAAAATAAATAATAAAATAACAAGAAAAGGAAGAGAAAAAGAAAAAGAAAAAGAAAAAGAAAAAGAAAAAGAAAAAGAAAAAGAAAAAGAAAAAGAAAAAGAAAAAGAAAAAGAAAAAGAAAAAGAAAAAGAAAAAGAAAAAGAAATAAACAAATAAACAAATAAACAAATAAACAAATAAACAAATAAACAAATAAACAAATAAACAAATAAACAAATAAACAAATAACAAGAAAAGGAAGAGAAACAGAAAAGGAAAAAAAGAGGAAAAAAGAAAACATACACAAAGATAGATAGAATAATATAGATAGAATAATCATGCTTTCTTGTAGTCCAAGTTTTATCCATATCTCCGTGTATTTGCGGTCGCCGACATGTTTTCCAAGATGCTTACTCTTGAGACGAGTGACTCATTTTCACGTGTGTTAATAATGTGTACGACATTAGCTCTATCTGCATATAGCACTATACCGTTATCATTGGTTCTCCTTTTATTTTCACATTTCACGAGTAACAATGGAACATCATGCATGTAAAATAAACTGTAACAAAAATGATTAAAAAAACGTTCTTGATATTGAAGTTTACATGCAACTTCTTTTGTTCCATACTAACTATATAATCAATGAAAACTATACGTATAGGCAATACATGAGCAATGAATCAATGTGATTTGGTAACATGAACGTCCATGTTGAATGACAGTATTGACATAGAAAGCGAACGGAGAGTCAACAATCAGTCAATAGGCACATATGTCATTATTCTCATGTACTAAACGTGTACTATATAGTGTCATTCTACAATACACCGTCTCTAAAAATTTACGTTAACGCGATTATCTGGGTTGTTCTTGTAATTAAATGGAAGGATATAATATTTGTCCTTGCCCCCCCCCCCTGCCCAGCCCTCCCCCGCCAGCATCTCAGTTCAGTGAAGCAGATTATGCTTATCTGTCAGATCTATATACAAATGGTTAATTCATATTGCTTGATAATCCAACTTCGTGGCGTGACGTAACGTTAAGTGACGTGACGTGATGTGACGTGACGTGACTTTTGGCCGAGGGTTTAGATGAGGGGTGAATATCATACGCCGTACATTGACGTCAGATCTATATACAACTGATTAATTGATTCTGCTTGATGATCCGACCTCGTGAGGTGTCGTGAAGTGACGTGACGTAACGTAACGTGACGTGGCATGATTTGACTTGACTTACCTCGACTTGACGTGACTTTTGACCGAGGTTTTAAATGAGGGGTGAATATCATAAGCCGTGTGTTGACGTCAGATCTATACAACTGATTGAAAGTTCATTCTGCTTGATAACCCAACCTCGTGACGTGACGTGACGTGACATAACGTGACGTGGCATGACTTGACTTGACTTGACTTACCTCGACTTGACGTGACTTTTGACCCAGGTTTAAAATGAGGGGTGAATAGCATACGCCGTGTGTTGACGCCAGATCTATACAATTGATTGATTGATTCTGCTTGATGATCCAACCTCGTGAGGTGTCGTGAAGTCACGTGACCTGACTTGACTTTTGGCAGAGGGTTTAGATGAGGGGTGAATATCATACAACGTGCATTGACTTTGTGCCGAATTTGAGCCGGGGGACTTTTCCTAATGGCTCTAAGCGTTTGCCAAGTATCACTACTTATTTAGGAAATTTACCTGTGTGTGTATATGACATATCTGTGGGCCTAGTTACATTGATCTCACGTAATCGTAGTTCGTGCATTATAGTCATCGCAAAAAGTTAAATGCAGGATTTAATCATGTGGTTGGCCCATAATAATCGTTTACAATATACTGTTGGCAATAAAATAACATTTAAGATCCAATACCCTGCCGTATGAATGATGTGTGTCAGAGCCTGGGACAAGCCTGATCGAGACGTGCGAAGCAACTGTCATAGGAAATAACTTAAGCTCTTATTCTTTTGCAGGGTCATATACTGTACGGCAATCTATGATCTTGACAATATGAAAAGAAAAAGCAAAACAAACAGAAAGTAGAACGATTTTCTTTGCTGTTTGGGAGAGTTGCTAATTTCCACAAAGATCTCTGACATATATGCTCAAAATGACGGTTGGGTTGATGTCTCCTTTAAAGTTTACCTGGTTATGGCAGGGCTTCCAACTTTTAGCAGCATGCTAAAGCTTTGCTAGAAGATTCGGATCCCGGTCTGTTGTAGTCTGTCATATACGTTAATTGTCAGTTTGAGACGTTTGAGATCATTTGGAACCCTTTAGAGATCAGTGTATTAATTAACTATCGAAGTGGCCGGAACCGTCCATTGTATGACGTTACAAGAACATTTTGAGATGAGTTATTAAACAATTAAGAAAACAATGGAATAACATTTTACATTTCGACTATATTAGGAAGCGAATTCATCGTCTATTTAGCCTAAAAAAGTATTTCCAATCATTCATAAACTGAATATCTTGAACACCATAATCAGCCGCGCCGGGGCTATAGACTTGCAGAACTTAATGTTTCTTGCTTTCCAAAAAAGGTTAATTCCTGTTTTCCGCAGGCGTAGCAGCTATCATTACTATATAAGTTCTTCCATTTGAGGAAATAGCCAAATCTTGTATAATAGGATTACATCAATCTAACAGATGTTAATTTGGGTTACAACCACTTGGCTGTCCAATTAACTACTTACCTATTAACACATTTCTAACTTCCCGAATCATGTGCACGCATGACCTGTGTGTCCCGTAAAGTTACGACCCGTTTCATTCCAGACGGTATTTTCCCTTCAGTTATTGTTTCTGGTGCGTTATCAGTTAGTGAACTTTTAACCTTAGTTTGTTATATATTTGCTGGCATTTTTTCTTTCTTTTGTCAGTCACACAAGACTGGTATTTTTTTCCACAAACAGATTGTGGAAACTTCAATCTAAAATGCTTCCATAGCATTCTGCCATTTATTATGTTGTCTTTCACTTTTAATACATTGCAGCATTTTTTTGCTTGCTTTACGTACATGCTCGTGTAGACTTAAAAACTGAAAAATAAGAAAACTGTGCACTTCATTATATCGCAGATTGAAGACATGTAAGACTGAGTTTCAAACTTGTACCTTATCATATTGGCAATAAATAAAACAGGGTACTGTGAATGAAATCCTGGCTCTCGGAGTTTGGTATCAGAAAGCAAAATATGATATTGCTTTCTGATACCAACTCCGAGAGCCAAGATTTCATTCACAGTACCTGTTTTATTCGACCTGATTTTATAGTAGGCCTATATGATTTAGTATTTTTAAAGATTGCCAATCAAATAAAACTGAATATAAAAACAACGAAGAACTCGATATGGCGCGATACATCTGTGGAATTGGCGGACGAGATGTTGACAAAAGTAAGACTACGAGCAGTTACGGTCAAATGATATTCGAGTAGTAAAGTTGACCCTATTTCAACTTTGGGATATCATATTAGAGTGGGCGGAGAAAAGTGGCTTTTAAATGCAGTTGCAGGTCGCAGAGCGATCGCTTCGTACCCGTCCATGTCACTTTACAGATCTTAAAAATGGAATGACTTTCATTTACTGTACTCATCTTTCGTTCAAAGAAAACGTTGATGCATTCCTAGCGGCTTGAATATGAATTAAACCATCTCTCCAATATACTAAAGTGTATATTTTATATATAAAAAAGTCCCATGGAAGGTTCCTTTTAGTAAAAATAAAGATTTGAATAAATAGATCACGTGGGTTGTGACGACCAATCAATCAGTACGTACCATTCCGCCTGGCATTATGCCACTCAGTGTCGCCATTACTGTAGTACAGTCTGTAGAAACGTACTACAACTTCTCGACCGACTAATTGTGGATCTATACTTGGATATTTTGCTCTTTGTGTTTATCCTGTGTCGCTGAAATCACTCATGTCGTTAGAGTCATGCCTGTAACATGAGTGGGGCAAATTCGGCGGCGAATGGTGCCAGTTTGGAGGATTGCTACACAAATGTATTCGCCTTAGTGAGTTATCTGTGGTCATTGTGTTATATTATTACCAAGTCAGGCCTAGCTTAGTAGTGATCTCATGTTCGTTAGGATAAACGAACCTAGGCTAGTTAAACGTACGTCCTTGTCAATGTGTGTGCGAGACGATTGGGACAGTCGTGTACATGTAACATAAAGAAGCGCACAGTGTGTAGATAGTGTAAACTTATTTCGCGCAAGTGTTGTGTGAATTTGTTAAAATCCTTAACTGTAATGTTAGAGCAGTGTAAGGTATGATTGTGGGGGTCAAATGCTAGAGATCAAAGATAAGTTGGCCTAATGGAAAGTTTGGGATTGATTGTAGGGCTGGTTATGAAGCCTAGTTTACATTACCACTTCCACAACCAGCATTGATTAGGCCTAATGTAAGATGAGTTGCCCCTAGCCTGGGCCCTTCCAGTAACTTCTAATTTACTTGATGGAGGCCACTGCACAGTTTGGTTGTGGAATGTAGTTCAGGCTTTGCTTAACTTTGTAAGGCTTTGCTTACTTTGTAGGCCCACCCAAGACTAGACAATGGCACATTATGCCATAGCCTAGTCTGAGCAATAGCCTATGGCCAGTAATGGTTTAAGTCGTGCAAGATATTGATGACAATTTAATGACAAGATGCTATTTTGTGTGAAAAGTATAAATTTTGTAGGGCATAGGCATTTAGTACAAAGTGACTGTATGCTACGTCTATGTGGAAAAACAATACAAGTGTGTGTTTCAAAAATGTTGCAGCACTTGGTGTTATAAGGAATTACTTCAGATACCTCTGTGCAGAATCTTCAGTAGTTTATACGTGAAACCCAGTTGTGAATTTGTTTAAATGAGTTCGAGAATTCCTGACCATGTGATGAATATTCAACACTCTATATTTTGTTGTCATTTTTTCAAGCTCATAAATATCATGAATTCAAAATGTTTTAAAGAAATTTACTATATTGACATTAATAAGTTGCATGTCAACTTATAAAGAGGAAAACAAATTACCACATTTAACTTGGGATGAATATTGCCTATTGTCAACAAATATGCAATGGGGAAAAGTAACAATTTTAGTTCTAAATATTAAATTTAAATTATATTAACGTATTGTAAGGATGGGAGCTGGTACCTGACAACCTACTGTAGGAAACTGGCGATACATTATGTTATTATTATCATTATTAGTAAAGGAAGCGGAAAAAATGTAGATTGTTTTTCATGTTTTGTTATATTCCCTTCTTTCTTGATGTTGAAATAAGAGTGTTAACAGTATATTTACAATTTGAACAAAGTATGTTCCTATTTCTATCTGTGCAAATTTGATCAAACATATTGTTTAGCAAATGTTATATGATTTGTGTCTATGTATACCCCCTTAGTGTCCTAAATTTTTATCCTGTGTATTAAATGCAGTAAACTGAAGAGCTCTGTACTATTACTGTAGGCATTGTTCTATAGAACTTTGTGGTGTTTGAAAGTCAAATTGGTTACCAATTTTTCAAATACATTTTAAGTTTTAATCTACATGGCCACAACAAACACTGATAAAATTTATACAGTGAAAGAATGTTTTTTTTTCTTTCTTGGGCACTTTCATGAATCGCTTCACGCATTTGTGCAAAGTTAGGGACAGTTTTTCTTATTCATTCTGGTGGAGTCTGATCATACCATTCATGAAATCACATAGTTGAAGTCTTTAAACTAAATCACACAGTCAAATCAGAAAGAGAGTGTTTTAATCTCTCAGCATTACATGCCTTGAATGCTTTGATTAGAGTACTTGGTAGATTCTTGACAATAAGTGTTACACATGAAATAATCAAGCCACAAGTCCATTATCTCATAACACAAAATTACCATTTAATTAATAAGGGATAATTAACGTACTTTATGTACAGGGAGTTTCCTGGAATTTGCTGACTTGAACCACATTTCATGAATTCATAGGATGCTAGCCTGAGAGCATGAAGGTGATGAAGGTGTAGAGGAACATTCGTCAATACAAACAGACACAGTGCAAGTAATGGCCCAGTGTCTTTTAAGTGCTAGAACTTCTTTGGTTTGCCAAATATACTGTTCTTGTGATATGTACAGTAACCTTCTACTCTCCAACATATGCTGCAGTCACACAGAACATTTTCAGGAGTACAGTAGCTTGTTCAATGGGGCTTATACTAATAGGCTTGTACCGTACACTGTACTGTACAGAAGTGCTTTAGAAATGCATGTTAGCCGAGTACGGAACTTTCCTACGTGCACATTAGGTGATTACAAGCAACATTGAGGTGAAAGCATTGCACATGTGTTTAATAGGCAATTTTAAGTTATCAATAGAAAATATACTGTAGCAGCAGTATGCAATCCTGCTGTATAAATCAGTACACAGACAAAACAAGCGGTTGTTTACTCTCACTTGATACAGTACTGAGCTGATACAGTACAGTGCTGAGCGTACTGTCCTGTGTGCCAGTGAAAGTTGCATGACATGTAATGATTGTATGGTACATTATGTACAGGGCCCTTGGGTTTGTTGAGTAGTGAATGGGTACCCAGGGGACTGATCGTAAGAAGGAACTGGTTGCTACCGTTTGTTGATATGTTTTGCTCCTGGATGGATAATTACGGTATGGGGGCAAATGTTTTATGCCATTCCCATCACAACTATAGTACTCTGATTACTCCCGACCCTCCCACCAACCCTACACTCCACCTCCACCCAACCGTTGATCCAGTGTACTGCAACGCTATCAATTCTATGAGAAATTTGATGGTATTGTAATGGAGGTAGCCTAATGTATCCCATTTAAGAGTCAAATAAACAAGGGAAATTGAAGCCTAAATTGCCATAATGATGACCCACTTAGAGTAGCGATGGACCCAGTTATACAGTAATTTACCTCGAGCCTTGAGACCAGCATATTGAGATAAGCTTTCAACCAGTCTTCAATGTACAGTGTGAATTATTTTTATCTTCCTGATTCTTGTCACATACAGTAACCTACCATTGGAATAAAAGAGAAAGAAAGAAATCCTTGGGAATGAGAGCTACACCAGCCGATTGTAATCTTGTCAATCTCTTACAATGTGACTTTAACATCGTTACCAAGCAAGGTCTAAAGTTGTCGATTGGCTTACAGAATCGTATGCTGAAATTAATATGATTGAAAAATTGTGAGGCATTTTCTTTTTTGGAAATGGATTTGCCACATTGTTTAATAGCCTACTGTAGATGTACAGTATCAAGTTAGGAACTGTGACTTGCCAGTCTCCCTGTCATAACACTCCTCCCCACTCCCCTCCAAAAAAAGAAGAAGAAATAACAGGAAAAAATAATAGTTCATTAAATAAACAAACCAAAATTATATTTCATGCTTAGTCCATAGATAAAACGGATCAACCACAAGACTGCGTACTGTACATACTGTACTGTATGGATGGCCAAGTTTATCGCCCTACAGTACAGTGGTACAGTAGTCCTAATCTGGAGATCTTAGCACAACAACAATCATGTTGGGGAAATCCCCACAGGTTCTTGGTCAAATTGTGTCGTCGTCATTGTCGTATTAAACTCATCAAAAGGGAAAGTATACAAGTACTGTACGTTAAAGTCAGCAGACAAAGGAATCACATGACAAATGCACAATACTTAAGGTCATGTGTACATACTGTACACTGCTGTACCTTAAAACCATGTTAGTGTTAATGGTGAGCTGATATTCAGTGATGGTGCTGTTACTGCTAACCTGTTAGTGTTAATAGTGAGCTGATATTATGTGGTGCTGTTATTGCTACTGTATGTTCTGTAGTTTGAAATGACAACATTTCTCCTAGAAGACAAATCACCACATACCCTAAACATTGCCTACAGTAGCCTGGACAGTGTATTGAAAGGGACGGTTCTACCGTATTGTACAATAATAAGCCTGTTGTTTTAGGCTGATGAAGCCATTGACTTAGAATACTGAAGCTTTTTACATGGTTCAAACTATATACTGTATACAGTAGCATGATATTTTTTTGGCACTGGGTTCTACGTAATTACAGGTGTATGGTGTATTTCGTCATTTCATGTTTAGCTTAAACGTGTGACGGGAACCAAACCATTCAGTCAGATACTCTCAGTGGGTGCATCCGCTTATTAACATGACTGTATCCTAGGCAGCTACTGTACAGTAATACGGTCTAACATGTTTTAGGACCCTGCCGTACTTTAAAATTTAGTTAAACTGCCCCGAACCAGAGTTCCATAGAAAATGTATGCATTATTTTACAACAGACATGTATATTTGACAATGAGTGATAAACTGATTTTTTTACTACCAATTTCCTGACGTACCTGAAAATATCCATGACCCCCTAGAGCTCTAGCCTTATTGCTGCACAGCAGTGAAACCCACAGGTTGGATCAAAGAGCCCCCACGGAAAGAAGGCCTGGTGCAAGTACTGTACACTGTAGTATAGTGGCAGAGTGTCATATAATTGGCCTATCTTCCATTGCTGAATGTGAATGATTGAAATATTAGGCAAATGTACCCACGGCAAATGTGTCTAAGAATTGTGCAATCACACATGTGACATTTTTACTGATAGGTTTGTCTAGTAAGGCAGTAGAGATGCACACTTACAGGTTATGAAACCATTGGAATTGTCAGTGTGCATGCAAACACGATCCTGACGGTTTCTTCATGTAATTTTTGGATCATTGAGCAATTGGCATGGCAACGTGTGTCTGTCTGTTCATCAGCAATTGTTGAAAGGTTACTGCCCTCTTGTCCTTTGCTTAATTTTTTACCAAACTTGGTGAAGTTGTAACCTACTGTACATACAGTATTAAGGGATAACAGATGCATTCAAAACTAGTAGGTCAATGGTCATTTGGGATCAATCCTGCAAAAACCTACTCTTCCTAGGGTTTATGTTTGACTTTAACTAAACTGTCATCGTGACCAGCAGACGTTGGGCCATTACATTTGGACTTAATCTTTGGGTCAGAGGTTGTTTAGTTTTAAATAGGTCAAATGGGGAAAGTTTTTGTGAAAGCCTGCTCCAAGTGTTTGTATTATTTGTTCAGACTTGCTTATAGTGATCAGCAGATGCTGGGTCATTTAAGTTAAAATTAAAAGTTTTAGGTCAAAGGGCATTTTTAGTCAAAGAGTTCATAACAGCTTGCTCTTCTGTAGGGTTTACAGTATGTTTCATTTTAATCATACATGTTCATAGTGATCAGCAGATATGCTGGGTCATTAAAGTTGTACACAAAATTTTGGGTCACAGGTTATTATGGCCTAAAGAGGTACAGTAGAAGGGCTGGGAAGTCACATGAAACTCTTGATCCTAACCATTTTGTGATTTGATTTAAAAGTGTGATGATGTGGATGATAGTCATAGTAATGTAGGTCAGTGGTCATGTGAGACCCCCCCCCCAATAACTAACTTAGCTGAAGATTTTACTAGTTTCTTTGAAGTGGACTGGTCAGCGTCGGAAATACACAGGGGCGACGGGCGATTCACCCTTGTGAGCGCTAAAAAGAGCCCTCGAAAAATTTCCCCCCCCCCAAAAAAATTAAAATATAAGAAAAATCGCCCCAGTAACATCAAAGGGGTCCGTGTATAATTACTTTTGACATATGTTCTTCCCTTGTTATTTACCTTTATTTACTTAAAGGAATTGTCTGGTGGAAGATTTTGATATATTGTCCTTTTAGTTATTTTTTTTCTCTTTCTAACCATGTAAAATTTGTCCCCATTCGACGTCTTCTTCTTGTAGAAATCTGGTTTTCAAATTCACCAGTTTCTCACCAAAAGTACTGTTTGTTCGAACGCTTCAATATGGTGATTGACGTAGTGCTGGCAAATAGGCTAAACAGGCAACTCAAAGGTAGAACTCCCATTTCCACAGCAATACACTCTCACGTGTAAACGCACATGTGATTGCCTATTATAATATAACGTAGGCCTACATATCGCGAGTGTATATCCTACTGTACCATGCCCAGTTGGTATACGTATAGCGTTGCACAAAATATACTCTCACACTCAAACCACAGTTCATAAACTGTTCTTCGAAATCGCTGAAATAAAATTCACGGATCAAATTTACAGTAAAAAGAAACTTGAAAAGCATTCGGAACACCGAAAGATGAAACTTGGTGGAATCGATGTCAGAGCAGAATGTAGTACCGAGAAGCTTAGGCTTCGCAGAACTGTCCGATTGTAAACGTTAGAGTAGCCTACACATGCGAACATTCTTCGCGCTGGAGCTGGATAGCGCGATGTATAAACAACGAAGAGTCTGCTGTTGAAACTTATCTTGTGTTACACAAAGACAACAAAACCACCGATCTACTACATATATGGCGGATTAAGGAGTTTTTGAAAACATATCTAATTTATAAGAAATTTCACCAAAAATTAAGGAAGAAATTAATCTGTATACAAACGTGGTTTTTGTTGTGATTATACTGTAGGTACTGTACGGAGCGTGGGTTATGTCGCAATCATGCATTAGCCTAGTTGACGTCACGTGCTGTACTGTTCAAACCATTTTGGAAGTGTCCATCCTTAACGATTAAAAAATCTTTTCTCTGTCAAACGCAGCATTAGCGTTCTCATACTTTGACAACATGTTTGGAAAATTATTTATCATTTTTTAAGGTAGCTTCTTTGGGCCACCAGACAATCCTTTTAACCAAGATTCTTTAAAATATGGTTGAAATTATTTGTTTGCCGCCAGCGATTGGAAAACCTTAGATTTTCATTGCGTTAAAGATCGCTTTGATTTAGGCAATGTAATGGAGTAATAGTGAAATACTGCATCTAAAACACAAGATAAATCATTGGGAAAATGTATGAAGTCGGGCTAATCGAGTAGCAGCTCAGAGTTGCAGGGAGGTACTGCATAGGCTTAGGACTCACGCATACCAACCTACTGTATAGTATATGCCTAAGCAAGTTTTAAAATACAAATTGAAAGTGTTGATCAATTGGGTTAATTGTGTTCTTTTAGAAGTGAATATTTTGTGAATGCAGTCTGCAGGTAGTTACAATGTCATTTAACATGTTACTATAAAACAGTCGCAAAAATAAACAAAAACCCTCGCACAGTCATGCAGGGACACTTTTTTAGTCAAAAAAAGCCCCCCTAGATAATTTTTGAATTCTGGGACTGGTGTAGCCATTTGTCGATTGATGTTAGCACTCCGAATGTTTACCTTTACCATGTGGTGCCTTTGTGTGATAACAGGGCTAAGTTTGAAGGATTTTTTCTGGTTGTCCATAAAAGTGTAGCAAAATAACATTGACCAATACTGTTTGTACAGTACACTGTAGGAGAGATGTGTAGGTTTGGTGAATAGAACATCAGCATTATGAATGATACCAAATTACCAATTTAACATTTTACAACTTCCCTACAGTATTTGAGAGTACTCAGTTACAATGCAATGTGAATTTGATGTATGTTGATTTTGGTTGTCCAAACAGAAATCTGGTCGTCTCAGGACGCCATGACGAGCATTGAGAAGTTTGCCCTGGATGAAAATATTGTAAACAAGTTGAACATGCATATGTACAGTACAATACAGTACAGTACATGTATTTCCTTGTCATCAATTGCGGTAATATTGGTTTACATTACTGTACAAACTACTGTAACTGTTGTGTAATGGTCTTTCAGTAGTTGTTATAGCTTACTGTAGATTTACTCTGCAGTCACTACCCTAGAACTAAAGTTACCAATAAATATCCTGGATTTAGCACTGTACTATAGGCCACCTGACAGTAACCTGCATAATATTTTGCACTACAAGTACAGGTATACGCCTACACAAGTGTGTACATTATATTACATTATATAACATTATTACAGTACAGAGGAGAATGTCAGACGATCATTAGCACCTTAGTATCAGTCCCTGAAAATTTCACAAACGACCGATAATCGGTTAGATAATCGGCATCGGGCCGATTTTCAGACAATCGTTAAATAATCGGCATCAGCAAAATCCATTGCGCTAACGATTATTCGGAACCGATTATTACTTTCCACATAAAGGATTGTATTTTCCCGCGTTTTGGATTCACCACAACCACAATGGGAGAAAAATGTAGATCATTCAATTCAACGCTATTCATTACTGTGAAATGTTAAGTCGTTCATTTGATTATATTGGCCTAGAAGTTGGTAATCATGCATAACACTAAATCATACTTTAGGCCAGTTCCACGAAAATGATGAAATAATCAGTTATTGGCATTGGCCCGATTGTCACAGGAACTAAACGGTAATCGGTAAAACCGATTATCATATACTGTATATAATCGGTCGAACACTTACAAAAAATCCAATTTACCTTTACTGTACACAGTGTCAGCTACTGTACTGTAAGTCTACAGGTACAGTGTGTACGATCTGTACTGTATGGTAAAAAGTGATAATTTTATGTCACTCCCTCTTTACCTAACTCTGTAAACTGTAGAAAGAACCTGTATCGTAAACCTGTGTCTTTCAACGGTCCACAACACAGTAACATTAAATTTTGTGTCTGTGGTCACCCTTTAATGATGGTGGTTGGGTTTGCAGAGCTCTCCTTTAATGAGAATGACTGTAGCCACATTTGTGTCTGTTCAGTAGTATTACTGTACTGTATACCTTCCTTTACAGTGTTGACAAGATCCAGCTACTGTTTGTACTCTTAAATGCAGGCTATCATGACACAAAGCCATACATCACACATGTACAGTAACAGTAACTTGGCACCCTTTATGTTCTAATTTCACATGACTGTGAAGTCCATTTAAAATACCTTAGAGAAATAGCTTGAAACAGGTTTGTTGTATGATTAATTTACCTCTGCATGATACATGGGCTAAAAACCATAAAAAACACACCTATGTGGTGCATATGATTTTAATACAGGAATTTAATCTGAACATGTTTCCAGGCTATGTATGCATGCATTGTGAGTTAGGATAATGTACTGTACCTGTTCCAATAGTTGATAAATTATTAGGCACATGTACAGTACAAGTAGTTTTGTTTTGCACTTGACACTCAGATATCATTAACAGTGTACTCAGTACTGTATTGTTCACCATGGACTTTGTAGAACAGTTGATGTTGCAGTTCCATACAGTATAAACTGTATGTATGTTGTACAGTATGTTTAGTTGGATCCAGATTTTGGAAGGGCAAAGATCAGTGATAGGATTTGGTGTCAATATTTGTCTTTATCCAATGGGGAAGAATACTGTAAGTATGATTTACCCTGTAGTTTTTTTTTTCTCCAAAGAAGTGCACCTGTTCCAACATACCTGTACAACAGGGACTAGTCCCTGGTTCCCGGTAATAGCCTCTCGAGCCAGCTTTTTGCATGATCCAGTGTGTGACGTCTTTTGATAAGCAACCCAAAAGTCATATAGCAGTGCAGTTTGATTAGCTTTCTTTAAATACTAAGTTGAGCTAATATCAAATGATGGAGTGCAGTACAGTTAATTGTATTAAGTAATGACTGATTGGCTGCCTGAATGTGAATATGAATAATATGCACTGTTTGCAGGAGATAGGAAGTGAGTCATGTTGACAGTTTAAACCGTTTGTCATCATAATCATGCAGTATTAGAATCGGTACTAGCTAAAACTTGTAGTTTCAGATTTCCTTTAGAAAATTTATACAGCTTTACGTTGACATGATATCCCTACTGGTACAGTACTATGTTTGATCAGTTGCAATCTCAATGTGAGTAATTCCAATTCTGACAGCTGGTTCAACTACCTTTCTTGATCTATGCAGTTACCCAAACTTTAGACTTCCTTTGAAAAACAATTACGTGTGTTATCCAGGGTTGACTTTCTTGATCATTCTGCAGTCGTGTAACAGTACAGCTAGCTTCTCACAGAGCCACTGTACCTACTGTACAGTACATTAGTTGATTGAATGTAACCTGTCTGGAAACTGTCAAGTGGTATGTAGTAGCCATTTATATACATATAGTTTGATCCACCTTAATCCCTGCATAAGAAAACTAAAAAAACTAAAAATAAAATCAAGCCTTGAAATTCTGTCCCAAAGCAAGGGTTAAACAGTTTGCTTCCTCATCTGTTTATATCTCTACTTACAAGAAAATAGGCAATTATCCTATCATATGTCATGCACTCTTTGGCACAGACAAATTTGACTGGTCAGGTAGGTCTTTCCATCCACACATTGCTTCAGTTATAGTTGTACCATACGGTAGTACCACTGTTTAGTCTTATACTTTTAGACCACCAGCAGCCTGTAGGCATGTCCAGATACTGTATTTAACATACAAAATTTTGTGCCCTGTACAAATAGTGACAAATTTGGCTATAAGTTACAACTTCTTAGTTATCAGCTTCTTCTTCAATGTGTTTGGAGTACTTGATACTGCTTGTCAAGTTGTGAATCTCCACCATCAAATACAACATGCTTCATTGGTGAGTGAACGGTTGACTTATTTCCACAATCAGCAATCTCCCTCCCCCCTCCCTCTTTGCTGTTGGAAAAATATCTCTTACACTGTCACGACAATAGACAGAAGTTAATTTAGAATTACACAAGGTAAAGATTTAGTGGATGGGTGGCTGACATTGCTGTTGATTAGCGGCTCGATGTAATTTACAGGCGGTGGGGTAGTTTTCATGGTTGTTATTTGATGTCTGTGTAGATGTGGTTGGCACAGTGCTGTTCTAACGTGATGTATAGGGGCAGGTGTTATTAACATTAATTGCATCAGGTATTAGCCTGTATGCAACAATTGTAGTCATTGGGTGGAAAACATGTACAGTAAAAGTATGTAATAACAGTTGCTCTGTTCGAGTTCCAGTTATAGGTCTTCAGCAGAGAATAACTGTTTGGCAATAGATAGTTGTTGGGAAGAAGAGGGAATAAATCGAATGTTCGCATTTGCCAATCAATTTGTGAAGGCTCTGAATTTGTCCGGGGTTCCTTTGTACAGAAAACCGCCGTACGTTTTCCCACAATTGTATCAATGTATCAATTTGGCTATTTTGCATAACATTTTGCTTCAAATGCCATATTGGATGAATTATTCCCTGAAATTCAATCGAAAGAATTGTCAAGGACACATGATTCCTGATCCAAATGTAAGGCAATGTTTGTATTATGTAGTATACTCCTCTAGATATTATGCACAGTAGCACATTATCAATTATCTTACCCCAAGAAAAGTGATAACATTTTAAGATTGATGGTGCTGTATAAAAGTATCCCGTTCAAAATAACTATGTGTTCTATGCAATACAACTTTGAAATGTGTATGGCATTTAGTGGTACAGTAAAATTTACATGTGTGTGTGTACAGTATGTATGTGTGTGTGTGTGTTTGGGTGAGGTTACTGTAAATCATTTCTGTCATGATCTAACATTTGCAGGTTTTTGATGAAGAAAACTACTGTACAGTACATATATATCTTGAAGGATGCCAATAAAAAAAAAAAAAAAAAAAAAAAAAAAAAAAAAAAAAAAAAAAAAAATCATACTGGCTTTGGTGCATAATTCATCTCTTACAGTAGGCCTTAGAAGTCAGCGAACAAGACCCTGCTTGGGAGCCGAATAGTGACTCCTTATTTTGGATCTGGACTCGCAACGTATATCAATTTTTCCTCTTACTTTCTACATTGCTGCTAGATATTGCCCCCAAAATCCAATCTTGAACAGAATTCAAATCTAACATGCAACGTGTTCTGAAATTCTTTAAAAAAAAATCCCCCAAAGAACCATGCATTGCCGATCTGCGTGCTGAAAACGTAAGGAAATGGTACTTTGCCCGTAATTTTTGGCCAGTAGTCACTCAGTCTGTTTAATTGGCTGCAGGCTATAAAAAGAAACATGAAATCTCCCAAAAGCATGTTTACTTTATCTAGCCATGGATTAATCCATGCCCAATTTTAATCAGTGAGAAAATAAATGATCACATCTGATCTAGAATAATGTGCGAGGGGAAGTTTCCCAAATTAATGTTTTCTGAAACTCGAAACAAGTAATCACCAATCAAAGAAAGCCAAGTATTTCGAAATTCGCAGGGGTTGAGCTAATAGTGTTTAAAATGGAAACTTTATGATCATGATTGAGAGACATGTCTTTGATTATCATAACAGATGAGGCACAAAAGAGGAAAGAGGAAAGATCAAGTAAATGAAAACATTCAACTTAATTTCGACTTGATTTGACTCGATTCAACACAATATATCTCTGTTTTGTGGCTGTGAACCAAAGTACCTTTGTAGTATGAAATTGATTTTATGAAGTATTTGGTATGGAGAGAGCTCCCAGCAAATTCCCCCTCCCCCATTGTATCGTAAACACATGTACCTGAGATTGCCAGTTTAAATTGTACTTGCTCACCAATGCACACACAATGTCTACCGTGTGTTTGAGTTTCTTTATAGCATGTCCTGAGATCAAGCAACTATGCAGAAAACATTAGAATATATTTAAATAAAGAAAAGGTAAAGAAGGGCAGTCCTGTTCCTTTCTTTATTCTACTGCCCCTTGGTTTAGATTTTAAGGAATTGTTCTTCTACGCTAGTTCCTTCTACACCACACATTGTAGACTGCTACAGTACATATAGCGTTTACAACACACAAGACATAGTTTTCAGTATTCCTTTCTTGAAAGGGTTCTGCACAATAGAGTTACCAACCTGATGGAGTGTGTTTGTGTACACAACATCTGAGCATTCACAAAACTTCTTTACACCATTGACTCTTGGCTGTGACTTGTGTGTGTACATCATTACTTGTCCATGCTATACATGTATGTACATTGTACTCTACATCTGCCAGAATTGCCTGCATGCTGTTTGACCTATGCAGGAGAAACCTTGACCTTATGGCCTGCTGTAGGGTGCTTGTCACAGTTCAGTGGCAGCATAGTGGGATTATGTTAACAGGCTATTGTGCAATATTGGCAGCACTGTCAGAACTTAGTGTGTTTTACTAGTCCTGGGTTGGCTTACAAACTTGTGTGCAAGTCATTCACTTTGAAGCATGCCTGAAGTCACCTAGGGTGAACAGTTCAGCAGTTGGCATATTTAATACTACACAGTACTTTTGTACTAAAGATCAATCTACAGGGAAAGTTCATATAGATTCCAACACAGAAATGAAAAGAAGGATTTCAGGCTGAGTGGAAAGAGAAAAAAAAAAAATTGTGTGTACAGTAGGTAATAAGGTGCCCACTTTGTTTATATACTGTAGTAACTGCTAGTAGTAGAACTGTTCAGGTATAAATGTGTTAAGACTTTAGCATTTCATATAGAGTTGTAGAGTTAATGTTGACGTAGCATTGACTATATAGTTGACTTAATTAATGTACTACTGTAAGGTAGTTAGCAACTGTGGTCCAAGGAAAAGAAATTGTGAACATGTGTACGTAAGGTCCATGCTGCCTTTGGATGAAAAATGATCAGGTTATGATTATCACTGATAAGGTTAGGTGTGATCATAGGCGTAGGACCCTAATTTGATTTTTTGGGGGNNGGGGGCTGTAACGACTTGCCCAAAAATATAACCAAAATTTTTCATTCAACATCTTAATGTGCATATCATATAGGCATTCATCGGTTATTACATCGCATGCCAATAACATACAATCATTTTCCGTGTTTTTACCCTTCTATATTTGTTATAATGATTGGAGAAGTCGTTACAATAATAATGATCATAATAATATAAATTTAATCATTGAAAAACACATTGCAAATTATTTTTCTTTCAGTAGGTGCCCGAAAAATTCTCAGCAAATTGCCTGAATTTTCACAAACAATTTTTGGCTCCCCCGCCTCCTACGCCTATGGGTGTGATACACTTTTACATGAAAATATACATGGTAGCATTAGAATATGACTGTTAAAAGCGACAATAAGGTGATGGTCTGTTGCGTGCATATTGACCGTTAAAAGTGACAATGGATGATGGTCTGTTGTAGATTTGTCATTGATGCAATATGAAATACGATGGCACGGTGATCTGTCATCTCATAGACATCATGAAAAATGCACAGAAGTTACGTTCTTCATAGATTGGTAGACACATGAGAACTTCCTGGCTTGAAATGTACAGTACCTGACAGATCTACAAATAATTTGTGAGGACAAACTTTCCTGTGAGTGCAGTCTAAGTAGCTTTAGCTCCATACATGTGCTGGCAATACTTAACCTCTGAAAAACGTTATTTCTGAGTGGTGTGAGGTGGGAAATAAAAATTTAGGCCTGATACATCCAGGGCTAGTCTTCACCTTAAATAAAAACATACATAGGCAGTGTTGGATTTTCAGGAATTTGAGAAGGTTGTCCGAAGGACTACCAGTTTCAAAGATTTTCAAAGATTTGGTAGTCCTGCAAAAAACTTGGTAGTCCTTCCAAATTTTCCACCAAAATTGAAAATGAACACAAATAATACAAAACAAAACATTTTGGTGCTCAATCTGATTGTGTCAACCAAAGCTTTATTAGTTTAGCATATAACCATGTTATTGTGTGTACTGTTTTCAAATAGTGTTTGCACGGGGTATCCGGATACCCGCCCGACGCGATACTACCCGGTTCCTTATTTATTTTCCGAATACTACACAGTGTGATTTTTTTTTCATTTTTTTTTTCCGGCAAACAGATGGTTAGGCAAGATTTTCCCATTGTGTTAGGCTACCATGTGGTCGAAGATAACAGCAATAACGAAAGTATTCCAGCATTGTTACGAACGCAGGATTCTGCGTCCGGGACGCGTATTTTTTTTTCCCAGGACGAACGTGGGTTTCAGGTTTTTCAGGAATTTACAAATTCGTTTGAAATCAGAGTTAGGGTTTAGAAAGTGGGTTAGGGATTCAGTTTTTATGAAAATGAAGGATTGTCGTTCATAATCTGGGGTCAAAACTAGGAAAAAAGATTCAGAACATGTTTTTTGTTAAAGCGTCACATGTTTGGAATCCAGGGATTTGATTGGCCGATGCCCACGTTCGTCCTGGGAAAAAAAATTACGCGTCCGGGACTGCAATGTTTTGGCCAGGGACGCAAAATCTTCAAATTGCTTGCAAACCCCAAGTACACACTCACAACTAGGTCAACGTAAAACATAATAAAACACATTTTTGAATGAACATCTTTCATTATTTCTTTTAAAAAAACCACAACTTCTGACAAGAACCAAAAGTTCTCCTACTCCTACAGATCATTGAATTTGTTTGAAAATAAATATATCATAACAATCAACCGCAAGGTACAGGGTTTACCAAAACTTCATTACGGAGATTTTCATGCTAAAAATAGACAATGATGCTTTACCAAGATTCCCGTGATTTGATTGGCTAATAGTCCCTACCGATTGTCTGCAAACATTCTTGCATTTTTAGTGCTCAATGAACACGAAGTAAGTTGTTTAACAACAATTACTGCAACGTTTACTTTCCCCTGTGTAGAGATAACGAAGTTTGTGGTAAAGGCTCTCATATGTGTGCACTCAAATATCATAACGTTAGGCCTCGTCTCATATTTGTTACGTACATTTTGACAACAATCACTGGTGGTACGAAGATGCACTAGATTTGTTTCTGAGACTATCACGTAATATTTTAATCATTGTTTTGATCAGAAAATGTTGAGAGTTGAGACAATCTATGAATTTTGTGGGAAGCTTACATATCTGATCCTGAAAGGATATTTTATCTCACAGTATGTTTCTTTTCTCTGCAATAAAGAGTTGCTAATCTGAAATGTGCATTCATACCACAGTAGTTTCTGTTGCAAACTTTTTTCGCGGTCCAATTGACCACGGAGTTGGCGAGTAGGGAAGGACACGGGCGGATGAAGATAAGACACTGAGCCATCTGCCTATAATATTGTTTATAACATTCACAAAGTATAGGCAGTGATACTATTACTACACTAGTATTAGTACAGTAGGTCATACAATAAACGTAATTGGTGTTCGATCGGGACGCAAACTCTTTTTTACGGGATGCAAACTTTTTGCGGAGGCTTGCGTCCCTGGGACGTCCATGGATACGTTATAACTGCGTCACAAATTCAGCGGTATAGGCTAGATTTCCCCCATTGACTTAGTGTGCTGTTAGGCAACCATGTGGTCGAAGATAACCGCAATACTGAAAGTATTCCATGGATATCTTATAACTGCGTCACAAATTCAGCGGAATAGGCTAGATTTCCCCCATTGTCCAGCAATGCATTTTCACTCGGCCTATAGACTGTCAGTGTCTGATCGACTGTTGTTACAACACCGTTCAAAATGCATTGCACTGACATTTAGCCACGAGTTTCATTTGTTTTCTGGGTACATTATTCGAAACTAACGTTAGGCGACTTTATTAGTGTACAGATTTTTGCTAACGATGTTGTAAAGTTAATATATCGCGCATGTTTTTAAATAATTTATGTATGGTTTGGGTGTTATTCAGAAACTATTTAATTAAAATGACTTTCGTTTTTAATGAAATATAATTAGGCTCAATAATTCTTCAAAGCCTTTATTTTTTTTGGTCGTCCGAAGGACTACCAAGCACACAACATTTTGAAAGATTTGGTAGTCCGACGTAATTTCTTGTCGTCTCGGACGACCGGACGACCGGGAAAATCCTACACTGATAGGAATGTAGTGCCTTTTGGTGAGCAACAAATTACTGTCTGCTACATATTGAAAATAGCAGAGTGCTATGTATGTTGCACAATGAGTAAGTTGCTTAAAGATTATTAAGATATATAAATATGTTTTTGTGCACAGATTCTTAGTATTTCTAGTAGGCCTATTTTAATTGTAAACAGATTCATAAACCTAGAACTTCATAATGCCAATTCCTGTACAACTACTCAATTGCCTGTTTTGGGTGCCATTATTAACTGTTCAGCTGAATCTTTTACTCCCACAATTTTTACTTCCCACCCGCCCCCCCCCCCCCTATTGTTATTACTAGCTATTCATCTTCTATACAAGAAAGTTTCCAATATATGTGTTGTGTGTCAGATGTGTACTGTAAGTGCTTACTGTTGTACAGTACATGGTAATTGAGGAGTTGAGGAAATGTTATACCTGGAAGTTTATTGGAAACTTCCCAGTAAGATGTCTTGGTGTCAAGGTTGATACAAATCTTTCTTAACTGCAATTTGCAATATTACAGTACATTGTACATTAGGTTTGTTAAGTACCATTACATGTATGCAAAGATTTTGCAGCAGTGGTATAGGATCATATTTCACATTGTATCAAGTATAGGCTAACTTAAATGCAAAAATGTTTCATGGTTTGAAGTTTTAAGGGATTACAGAACATGTAAGGAAAATTTGCTATTTACTGTTCTCCTCTCTTACCTGTCTCTACTCTCAATACTACCTAGGCTCTTTCCCATCTACTGTACCTACAGTAGCCTATTAACTGAAAGTTTCAGCTTTTCTCTCCTGGCCCCGACCCTCCTCATTCAGGTCAATGCCCAAGTGACCTTTTGCAGTATATTGTCTATGTAGTATGTAGTATTTTTGTTTGTTTTCTTGTAAAAATTAAGTACCTCAGGCAATTAGAATGTCAAAATGTGTAATTGTTATTGGGGATTAATTGATGGTCAGATTCTTAAAAAATTTACGTACAGTACCAATGTTTTGACATGGCTGTTGCTGCTGCATGTTTCTTGCAACGATCTTCGTTTCTCTAACCCCAATGTATTGTATTTGTTTACACACACACAGGCTGATCTAAGTGGCATTAAGTGGAAAGCCTACATTGCAGTTGACCGTCCTGTGCCGGTAGGGCCCCTCGAAGACCCTGTTCTTAGCACCTACTCGAAATGCCTCCAGTCCAACATTCTCAGCGTGTGGCGCCGAGTCCGCCATGAGGACCTCAATATCTTGGACAACAGCAGGCCGGATGGACCACCCCAGTGGGCGAAAGAGCTTTGGATCTTTTGGTACGGAGAAGATCCCAAGTTTGGCGAGTTGATTACATACCCCGAACTAAAAGGTAAGATTGGACTACTTCTATCACCGTCAAGTGTGACTAAAATACAAGAGTCTGGTTCTTGCGATAATAACAAAGGTAGCCAGGCACACAGCACGCTCTGCAACATTGGTTTGTCGTGCCTGTAATGTACTCCGCTTGCCAGGAAGTTTTCCTCTTCCTGCTACAGTGGTAAGCTTCTCAACATTACGAGACAGCATTTGATCAGTGTAACAGGTATATCACCCATTCATGAACTCAAGGTTACAGATAATTCTCAAGTTGGACAGAGAACAGGTGTTTGCGGAGCTACTTTAAAACTAATATTTTGTCGTACATACTCCTACGGGCCTGGTAGGTGAGAATCGTAAGTTACTTTGCTCCACGCTTACGTGTCTCCACGTTACATCAGCATTTAGCGGAAGCATTTTAGTGGACAAACTGTACTTAAGTTGCAAATATGAAAGCGGGGAAAACACCTGGTTGAAAATTACATTTAGTCTGGTTTAGCATCAGTTCACAGGATTACAGACAAGTTTGTCTCTTTTTGATAACAACCATTTCCATGAATTTTGTAGAGCATACATTGCAAAAACTTGACTTAAAATGTGCAACAAGTTAAGTTAAATTCAGTACTGTATGTGCAATGAAACTTGACTAGTCAGCTGGTTAACTGCATGCATTGTTGTGGAGTTTAAGTGTATAATATAGTAGCATCAAAACCTCAAAACGAGTTTGAAGCGCTTCTGTGAAGAATCTCATCTACTGTAGCTTTGTACAGTTTTGGCTACCAGCATACAGTAGTACATGTATGCTGATTATGCATGTTTCTATGTAAGCATGAAGTATTTTCATTGCCTATAAATTCACATCCAGAAAATCGCCAATGAAAAGCATGGCTTTCATTCACTAAGTCTCCAGCATTACTGCTTGTGATAAAAAAAAACTAGTGAAGTATGCATTATCTTCACTAAGTTTATCTTGCTGATGCTTCAGGAACAAAAATGTATCCAGTATTGCATAGCAAAAAAATGCTATTCAAAAGTTGTTCAAGTTGCTATACAAGTAAAGATGTGTAGTAGTTTTCTATAAACAGGAACTAGGGTACTCAGTGAGAGAAAAACTTCAAAGCCTATGGAAGAATTTGAATTTGAATTGTAAGTTATTCCCTGTGCTGCTTCCTTTGGTGCAGCTGGAGGACATTCTGTGACTGCTTAAGTACTGTTGGTTCATTGTCATCTGAACAACACAGTGTGCAAGGCTATGCCATCATCCATCCATATGTATTGCCCCATCACAAGGCAATTTACTAGGTTATTGTTGACAAGCATCTTTGCTCTCTGTACACACTAGGTGTGACCTCAGGGGCCCTTTGACTACATTCCATTCAGCTTGCTCTGACATTCCTGATTCACCCCTGAGGCAGTGGCCTTCAACTCTATCTTTAACCTCAGTTAGGATGAAGTCAGAAGCTACTGCTTTCTACCCACTAATAAATTTGTTACCTAAACATGTAAATTTTTTTACTGTCAATTGAACTACATTGTTATGAGCATTTAACTAAAAAAAGAAGAAAACAATGCAATTCATTTTGTGCAGTCTTGTGCAGTATTGTGTAGTATTGTGTAGTATTGCAGTAGTAGTATTGCAGTATTGTGCAGTATTCACATTGTGCAGTCTCAGTGCTGCATATGTCTGTATATTCATAGGGTTTGAAAATGTTTATGACTCTAGTTTCGTAGAAGTCGAAAAGGTTGTAAAGTGTTGAGATTTTTTTTGATTCAGTAATTCCACAAACCTAGTAGCTTAAATTGTGTCCCTTTCGGGGTTTGGCATAGAAACTGTAAATGGCTTTCAAAGTGCTTTTTTATTCCAAATATGCATATTGTTTTCTGTTGTCTTTGGGTTCTCCTTTGATGTATATTTGTCTTTCAATGTCGTTGACAAAGACCAAAAACCCCCCAAAACAGAGAGAAAAGAATCATAGTTTTGGTGTTGAGCATTGAAACTGTAAATGGCTTTCAAAGTGCTTTTATTCCGAATATGCATATTGTTTTCTGTTGTCCTTGGGTTCTCCTTTGATGGATATTTGTCTTTCAATGTCGTTGACAAAGACAAAAAACCCCCTCAAAAACAGAGAGAAAAGAATCATAGTTCTTCTCTATTAATATGGACTTAAAATACCAAACTTTGCAACCCTCTAAAATACAACATGGAGTACCATACTATTCCCCAAATAGCCAACAATTTGTTTCAATAGTAAAACACTAGGTTCACAGTTTGATTACTGTCTGCGTTACAATTACTTAGCGTCAAATTGGCACTCATTAGATTTGCCGTGCTGATGGACTTACATTTATGTTATAATAATCTCCTCCAGTACTAGCCTCCTACTGTACATTGCCTGTTATTAGTGTTATCTGCACATCTGTTTGCTCTCTGTGAGATGCAGCATGCTGTTTTTCCAGTTGAACAACTGTTTTAATCAGAAATTTTACCAAATGACCTCTTGAAATAACCATGCTGTGGGTTACCAAGGCAAAACACAGCTCTTGTGTAATTAAAAAAAAAAAAAAAAAAAAAAAAAAAAAAAA
>JAIPMN010001998.1:0-20289 GCA_020650975.1 Apostichopus californicus | reverse complement strand
AAAAAAAAAAAAAAAAAAAAAAAAAAAAAAAAACCCATCCTTGAATTGTCTTATCTGTACTGAGACTTTAAATAAAGAAGTGATGAAAAACATGAAAATGGGTTTATCCTCAGATCTACAACAGTAGCAATACCAACTGGTATTGTGTACAGCAAAGTCTTCAAAGGTATTTACCTTCAAAACTCTCACACTCTTTATTGATAGACGTACGTGTACAGTAGACATGCGTAGTGCAAATAGCCAGCTCAATTTACCCATACAATTGCCTCATTTAGTGACATATCTGCACTGTTAGCAAATAAGCTATACATAAGCTCCTCAGTTGAGTTGATTACATTCGCTTCTGTTTATGCGCTGCGAGATACACATCTTAGCGTACTGGTGTTGAGACATTCTTCAAATGATGCCAACATGGTTAGGGGCAAACGTAGATGATTTTCCAATTTTAATCAGTGAAACTTTGAGAGGAAGCTTTCTCAGTGCCGTTTGATTGACATATTCCCGACTTAGGCCTTCAGGCATGGAAGAAAATATGTGAATCTACCACAAGTTGGAGAGCGTCTTTCGTTTAATTGTACTTCTTCTTCTTGTCCACCGTGCCTTGCATCATCTAGTACTTTACATTGCGAGACCTCGTTAGCGGTACTACTCTTAAAAAATGTAAGGACAGGCTCTCATCGTGGACAAGTATATTGATCACTTTGAGTACAGTAGTACTGTAACAGTACCCCTCATGTTGTTTGGAATGATAAGTAGCTTGTCTTGTTTTATAGTCAATAAGGCAACACAAGATAAATGAGACATATATGTGTGTATGTGGATTATAAACAAAGTCAACTTGATGAGTATTGCAGAAGTACTGCATGGTCAGAGGAATGAGCAACTCTGGGCTTTGTATGTCAGCATTTGAATATCTAATACACATTTTTTTAGTACATATCTTCAACCTATCTGATGACATCATACAGTACTTACTGTACAGTTACTGTAGGATAGTCTGTTGCTTAGTTGATAATGATCACAGAGAAACACAGCCTTTGATGTGTGGTTTGGTTTAACATAATTTGACAAGTTGACGTGAATTGCATCTATTGTAAAATTTTACCTCAAAATTTTGATGTGGTTATGAATCTTTAACTAACTAGTTTATGCTAATTGCTAAACGGTAATATTTGCTGTATTTGTTTTGTTTTCTTCTCTTTCTCCCTTTCGTACTCTACAGATGGTCATAGAGTAATTACTAATTACAAACTACAAACTAATGTAATTTAGTAATTACTAATTAGTGTATAAGTGAAACATTACTTCCTTGCATACTGAGAAGAGTACACATCATGTCCGTACATGTCATGTATTGTGTACAGTAGTAATAAGCGGAAAAGCATCCTGAGACAACTGGTTTGATGCTGCGCAATGTATAAACGTTCACTTTGGTAACTACAGTACAATACTGCATGCCCCCTACAGGGATTATTTTGCTGCAGTCATAGCATGACCTGATTAGTATTAGATGTGCTTGCTGAGCACTGAACTGTATAGTTATGTATACAGTACATGCTTAATGTGTATTGTGTGCTTTGGCCGTGAACCGATGTACTGTACTTACAGTGGATACAATGATACAGCGTTTATTGTACAATGGCAACGCTCAGTAAATAGGAACTATAAGTATAAGGTACAGTAGTTTACCTGGTGTAGTGTCATTGCTTCCAGGTATTGTGTGTTAGGAGAGGGTTGACAGGCCTAGAATTTCACACTTCTAGCCACTTGTTAAAAAAATAAATACTGTACATGTACAGTATGTGCTTTAAAAATGATACTGGCTAAAATCCAAGTTCACACTAGGCATTTCCTGAATTGCAACACACATGTTTGATGTGTCTGTAGAGGTTTTTGGATCCAGCCCAACTACAATATATATTTATATACAGTATATACATACATACATACATGTATCAGGCCTCGACAATTATTTAAAAGTACTCGCCATTTGCCGACCATGACTAAAATATTCTCGTCAAAACACAAAAATCACTCGCCACTATGGTCCCTGTAAAATTCTCCATAGTACAGATCTACATCTTCAAACCTTTCTGTAACCTAAGGTTAGGCAGATACTGTACCGTATATGGTGCTACGTTATTTTTGGGATACATTCTTTGGGCCCAAATTTGTGAAGCCCAATATTCTGGGACCATTTAGGTCCACATTTTGGGGGTGCAATGCTTGGCGGATAAATATATTTTTGAACCAGTTTGTTTGTGCCAAATATTTTTTGGACCATTTAGGCCTGTGCAAATTTTTCGCAGGCCAAATTTTTCGGGGAGGGGCCAAAATTTTAAAGTTTCAATATCTCCACAACATTTTATCAGATTGTTTTTAAACTTGGAATACAGTTGTTGGTTAATAGCTGGTACATGTGGGCCTAAAATTTTTTAATGGAGTGACAGCTTTGAAACCTGTCCATTTGTGTGAAGTTAATATGATGCATTCATTTTATCAAAAATATTATTGGGTGATGATGACATACGTCACTTTTAATATTCCACTAAGCAAGGAACCATAGTTTGGGCTCTTGTTTATGTTTGTAGTGAAAGTTGAGTATTAGTTGATGAGGTGTAAGTACTGTAAACATAATGGGGTTTATGGTATGTAAATAATATCAAACACTTATCAAATGTTCATCATAATACAAGAAGCTATTTCATTGGATTGTACAATTACATTCTTCTTCAGAGCAGTACTTCATGATCACGAATTAATATTTTTTATGTTTACATTTATTTTTCAGAGCACTGCCACGGTGTCTGGGAGAACAGCTTGTCATACGAATGCAGAACATTACTCTTCAAGTCTCTTCACAATCTCATAGAAAGGTATGAATGATCCTATTACAGTTAAAAATATATTAGAAATGTTATATAAATACTACAGTTATATGCAACAATCTAATTAAATTGAATAAGTATTTTACAAGTAGATGGAACAATGGAAAAGTGACTGGGAGATTACTTAAACAGTATTAATGTAGTACTTTACCATGAAGTAACCGTGAACAAGCAATCCAGTTGTGCTGAGCTGATAGTTTGAGATGCCATATAGATCTATTGTTGTCCTAATTGGACTTAAGCCTGTCAATGGCTTTGCATACTTACGGAATCATTCGGGAGAGGTGGAGAAGGGCCAGGTAATAATGAGGTACGCTTGACTGAGCACAGCTAGTCCCTCTCCATCGCAGTTGAGTTTTGCAATGACCCCTCACAAGCCCCAGCCCTCTACCATCTGAGCTATCCAGCCCCTTAGTTGGTGGCAGTACATTTAGCCTTGTTCACAAGGAGCAACAGGATCTTGCTTTTCCCTGGAGAGGTAATAAAACTGAACCCAGATGCGTCCACATTTGAGAACGCTAGGTGGATAAACAACAAACAGAGAACATTATTGATGAAAATCTCTGTGGCTGAAGTAGACCGTCAAAAGCTAAAGATACGGAACCTCCTAGCACGTTGTTTGACAAAGATATGAATTTGTCAAATTCTGTGATATTTTGTTGAATGCATCTGTTTGGCAAAAGCAGAGTGAATGTTGTCATCGTGGCAATTCATCTGAAATAGTGTTTGTTTTTCTTTAAAGTGTTTAATTGATTCACAGAGGAATCTATTATGTCTACAACAAAGTTGCATTTTAATGAAATTGAAAATACAGAGAACATTGACAGCTATATACAGTAGGTAAGCATTCCAATGGTATCACATTTCTAGGATAAACAACAAGTAGATTATAATAGGACAGTACTGCTTTTGGAGAACACTTACTGCAATGACATCACAGAACCCCTACTGTGATAAACATGAAGTGGGGGCACATTGCTGAAAGTTTCCAATCATGTAGTTTAGGAAAGTGCATATATATTAATTGGAAGACAGGTATTAAAGTATTGCTGCTTGTAAATCCCCAAACCAGTAAGTTTTGCTTTGTAAATACTCAGATCTGTCTTGTGGTCTATAAACCTCTTTTGCAAAAGATGTGTTCCGTGCATGATAAATTAGTCAGCTACTCATTTTGAAATGTAATTTCCTTTTAGAATCCCAAACTGGTTTAATTCCAAAGTTCCAAACAATTTGTCTCTTTCTAATCCATTTCCTTTATGGGCTTAACAGCACTTTTGTGCTAATTTCTGCCCCTCGGATTTGTTTTTTTTTAGCACAGCAATTTGCTAGATCTCTTTTCTGAGTTAATTAAATGAAAGTAATAGACTATATCAACCAATTAGAGCCCCCCAAAGCGAATCCGACGCTCTTACTCATTATTAGTTCATATTTGTAAGACGAAGCCTGGGCTGAGTATATACAGAGAGCATCCAAGGCTGTCCCTAAGAGCTGGAATATTCTACTATATAGGTGCATATAATACCGATGTAGCCTACAGACAGATTTCCATGAACTGGTGGTGTGAATTGTGAGCCCAGCCAAGACTGCACAGTTAATTTGTGCCTCAGTGATGACTTAGAACTCCTTCCAGAAAAATAATTCATGCACATGAATAAATCCTTCATGCATTTCCATGAATTATCTACCATACCTCAGCTAATGGGGAATGCCTTCAACAAGGGGGAGGAAAATCAATATTAGTGACAATGCAAAAGTACTGACTAAAGAGGAATGGATGTAGAGATATATTTATCTGTGCAGTCTCTCTGTTGTGTGTGTGTGCATGTGTGTGTGGAATGAACAAGTTTGGTCTCAAGTCTGCTTGCAAAAGGTTTAATTCCTTGTTTGTTTGTTTGTTTTTTGGAGTAGCCCAATCATTCTGTGCTTTAACAGGATAAAATGTTAATACTTTTTGTGCCTCTGGTGATCCTATCATTGGAGTGTTAAAGTTGATTGCATTGTATTTACAGTGGGCACCATGTACATTCATTTTATGTCTGGTATGTGTGATAACTCATTCTGTACAGTAAATCATTGAGACGGATTGCATTAGAAACTACTAAGCTCTATAAAGCCCTTTTCAAAGTGTTGTTTAGCTGCATACATGTGCATTTTCTGAATTAATGTTGGAAAGATCATGTTGCGATGACTTACAGTATATGCTGTTCATATTGTGCATCACTATTATTTTACTATTAAGGGGTTTGTTTCAGTAATATACTTAAACAGCCGTACATACAAGTTTGTTAAGATAACGCACAGCATGTTTTTGACCAGCAACTTTTTGTCATTTTTAAACAGCTGTACAGCTGTAGGATGTTGCAACTATTCTGTAATATTACACTTGTCCATGTAGATTTCCCACAGGACTGTTGTCCAGATTTTGTTGGTTAAGCAGGCAGTTCCTGTTAGGATGTTGTGAATGTCAGGCACTACGGTACACAAGGAAGACAAAGACTACACAAGTTGTTAGTGTTATGCTGGTTGGAAGATATCATGTGTACAGTCAAAATGCCACTAAGAGTCAAGGTTTGGGGGTTCGTAAACAACAGTGTACACGTAAGTGGAAATCAGTAGGAAAATGACTCGACTGACCCAGTTGAAGAGAGCTGTGTATAGCACATGAACTGTGTGGACTGCCTGGTGTACAATGCTATGTCAGTTAGCAGCTGTGGTAATGCTGACAGCAGTAATATTACTTTAATAAAATGCAAATCATGTATATTGATATTCAGTGTTAATAATTACAATTACGACATATCATAAGACTGGCGTACCGGGTCGTTGTACAGATATTGCACAGACATCTTGTTATGTCCACCACACAGTACCATGGACAGACATGTGTAATGATAAGAGTTCAGTAGTTCATTGCTGTATGTTGTAGCCTGGATAAAAGATTGGTGGAAGAAATACTATAGAGAGGTGTAGCAACTGATATCTTGGTACATAAATAGCAGGCAATAATGATCTCACAAAATTGCAAGAAGCATCTAGATGTAAAATTGGGCAAATTGCTATATAAAGGCGCCAAGATGTAGGCCTGTAGTATACAGTAGTTGTTTTCTGTACACAGGAATTGTACTATTTTGACAAGTTGGTACAGTACTGTACATACTATACATGTGTGTAACATGTGTGCTATTACTGATCAGTAGACTGAATTGTACTTTACACAACCCTACGTAAATTATATGCAACTGTTGTTACACAGGATGGTTGGGGGCATCAAAGGTTGCATACACTTTTGACACTTTAATTGATGAAAAACTGAAGACGTTTAATATTCATTTGAAGTGGTGTATATATGTAACATACACTTAACAGCCTAACACATTTCTAGGATAATCTATCATAAATGTAATTAATATGCACAAACCATGAAATTTGTAACCAAAAGTTAGCATTTTCTGATGGACGGAAGCAATTATGGAGGCCAAAAAAAAACCTTGTTTTACTTTTAGTGAGTCTGATAGGTAATCTATATGTTATACAGTATGTCTTCATTTCTTTCTATTTTGTTAGAATTGTTTTGACTTTCTTTCCAGCGTTATATTCTGTCAAGACATGCATTTCTATTTTTGAAAACTTCGGCAACAATCTTTTTGGATATTGGACACTTTAGATTTGTGCAATAGTTTTGTCTATGTGGTTATGCCTTTTCATGCCGTATAGACCACATACGAATAGTAAATTGGAACTTTATGTTCAAAATTAATATAAATAATAAAATAATGTAGTATAGTACTTAAACCAGATGAGATTCATTACAGTCTAGGCCAAAAAAAAAAAAAAAAACTACTTTAAGGTATCTGAATAAATGGTCCAAAATATACAAATTAATTTCTTCCTTTTGCACAGAAATGACTGGTGACTTGTTACAAGTTCTATGACATTGTTGTTATTTTTAGTATCTAGGAGTTTAAGGTCAAATGTCACCAACTGTACATAGGAGTTATCTTGGTCCAATGTATTGTTTAATTTGTCCCTTTGCCAAGTTTCATCGGAGGACTGATTTTCACCAAGATCTTACAGTGGTACTCTTGATTTTCGCACAAAAGATCAGGGTTTCATCTAGAGGCCCTTGTAAGGCCATTGTTGAAAACTATACAAAAGCATTTCAGAATGTCCCTTTCTTTGCTCTGAGTGGATTTCCTTCGGGGAGGGGGGGGGGGAGGGGGAGGGGAATGACAGTCATCAAGGTTGATAAGGAACTAGAGGTCAATAATTCATGACCTTTTTATTTAGGTCACTGTTGAGTCACAAAGTTGATGATATTATAATTATTTCTCCATACCCTTAATGGATGACTCTGTGCAGAATTTTACTTGTGATATATACAGTTCAAGGAAAAGGATAAGTTTGAGAGCTACAGTGATGTTTCAAGAGTTTCTGAGGTTTACAAGATATTCACAGGCCTTTAAAATACAGTATGCTAAACCTCTGGAGTGCTCTTCTAAGGTGTCCCGAGATGATGACGTCTGTTGTTGTAAATCATTGTTGTTAAAAAATTCTCATAATTCAACCCAAACACACATTGTATTATATTTATATTTACAAGAGAGCAGCACTCTTATGTAACATCCAACACAATATTTCCTTGACAAAGTTGTAATCATTGTACAAGAATGTCATTTGAGGCCATTAATTTAAAGTCTGTGGTTACCCATTGAGTTAATTGTGTTGCCTATGAGAAACTACTGTACTGTAGCCTAACAGTCTGTGTAATTAGACTTAATAGTCCAGTCACTTTAGTTGATCGTGACCTTCACTTGTTTAAAGGGTCCTCTCTCCAAAATTAAAATTGTCATATCCAACCTGGACTGACAGTGGTTTGTATCGGTTAGCAAATTATCAAATTTAAAGTTTGTGCCTATTAAAAGTCATCTGTGAAGTGGAAATATTTTGTTACCAAACTCTTTAAATGGTAATTTTCTTTCTTTTACCTGCTTGCACTCAACACATTCTCTGATATCTACCTGGGCAGCTGGAAGAGATCGTCATCATTTCAACATGTAGTGCTTACAGTATAATTCATATGTCATAACTCATCGGCAGTTACCTTTAGCTGACCTATATAACGATGATATTATGTTCTCTTCTTGTGTTGCAGACGTTTGCTGACTCAAAACTATGTGAGGCTGGGAAAATGGTTTGTGAAACCCTACCCAGAATTGCCGGTTAATGGTGAAAATTACAGGTGAGTTTTAGGGGATGCCCTCCCCCTCCCCCCCCCCCCCTCATTCCCCCTCCTCCCCCATTCCCCCTCCATGAGATGATCAAGTCGTCCCGCCATCTTTTCAATCCATCAACAATTGGTAGGCAAATAGTAAGCTACACATCAGCCTAATCTGGTGTACAGTAGGTGCAAAGGACATAGTAATTGTTTTACCTACAGTAGAGTGTCCAGTACGTAATTTACAGATTCAGCTTTCAGGATTTTTCTCCGATGCATAAACTTTGCGGCCATTTTCAATTTGTGAGGTGATTTCCCCGATATATATTGACGAGTGGAAAGTTTTTGTAACTGTTCGTGCGGTAATTGTTGATGCAATATGTATATTTTTTTTTATATGTGTCTTTAGCTAAGGTGATAATGCCCCTCCCTCCTCCCCCTTGGAAATGATGATGATTATGTGGTTTGCTCTCTCGAAGATCGAAACCGAAATTTGTCCTTAAAACGCGATAAACTTGTACATATTATAAGATTACTCATCTTCTCACCTCTGTGATGAATTAGCAGTCTCCGTAACCTTGCATTCCCATTGACTCAGTAAATGGTCAGTGTACGGATTAATTATGTGCATAATGTATGAAGAGCTGGGTCTCAGAAGCAAGGAGGACTCTGTTGCGTCTTCCTAAACCGTGGCTGTCAATTAAAGAGATTTGGTTTCCCCAGACGAGTGGGCTGTGCTTGAAGTGGCATTTCAAATGAGAAAGCTTTCTGACGGTTTAAGGGGAGACTCTGCGAGGTTTTTTACACAACCACCGGTTATTTTTCAAGGGATGCCCTGCTTTGGTGGAAGATCGTTTTGCAGTGTTAGATTGAAAACAAATTAGGTTTTCGTGATTGCTCAGATCAAGATGAAGAAAACATCGTCGTCGGGGGTATCTCTTGAATTTTGCTGAACTGATAAGAGAGGAGAATGGTTAAACTTTGGGACAGCTGAAATGAGAGAATACTTGACACATTTGAAACAGGAAAGTGCGTTCAAAAAATGAGAGATCAGAGTACTAAGTGAGCTTGTTAAGAAACACTGTCAAAGGTGAGAAGGGAAAACATTCTACATGCCACCTGTATCTATCTATAGGTCACTAAATGACAGCACTTTTGGTTAATTTTGGTTAAGTCCCATGGATTTTACAAAACCTACAGAGTGTTTCTGAAATATAAGGGTGCAAGTCCTTCAATAGTCTCTACCAAACTGAACATTGATTCGTGTGTAATTAATGGCTTCTTTTGATTCAGAATATTTTGTTGCCCTGACACACTTTTATCCTTTAGTATTAATCAAAATTGGAAGTTGAAAAAATTGGAGGTTTTTCAAAATATGGGAAATTTGCAGGTGTGCGAAATATCGGGCCTTCAGACTCTGTTCCTAATCACTTACATTTAATAATAACACATGTATGCTAATAAATGATATCTTACAAGTACTACACACATGTATTTAAAATGATGGAAATGAGAAACACCTTCTTGCATCTAAGTAATCTAACCCCAAGCAAAGATTTCTCAAAAGAGAGGGAACATCCCCTTAGATCCCTACTCAGGACTGACATCAGGCAACATTTGTGCCCCCCCATTTATGCACCCCACCTTCCCACCCCCTAAAAAAATCACACACTACCTTCTGTTAGTAGATCATTATTACTTTTTCTCTTCTCTTAGCTGATCTTGCTTTTACAGTCTGCCATGTATGGTTTAGTCTGTATTCTTGTTGCTTAGAACTGCTATACTGTACCAAGTTACATCAGGTGAACCATAATGAGTAACTCAGTGCTGTTGATACAGCATACATGTTGACCCAGACGTCTGGTATTGTTTAGTCTCTGTATAAGTTAGCACCAGTGTATCACCATGAGCCTCCCATTGCTTGCGAAAGAATTTCTGTAGCCAGTGAAGAAAAGTAAATTTACGAAACAGTCATTGCGTAGTGAGTACAGAATATACAGTATCCCCTCCCCATAGGTGTAGGAGCCCAATTTGATTTGGTGGGGCTGTAACGACTTGCCCGAAAATATGACCAAAATTTTTAATGTACATATCATATAGGCATGCATCGGTTTTTACATCCCATCATCCGCGGGATGCTAATGTAAACAACGAAATGTCTTATGCAGATGGAGAAAAAGCACGGAGTGCCAATAATGTCAAAACTCTCGTTTACTGTACAATAGTAATGGCGATTAAGTCTGGCAAGCTTAGAACTTTTTTTAATTACCAAGGAGATATTTTTAAACTATTGATTTCCTTAACCTACATCATTGCAATTTATTTTTCTTTCAGTAGGTGCCCGAAAAATTCTCAGCATATTGCCCGAATTTTCACAAAAATATTTGGTTTGGGGGGTGGCGGCTGCAGCCCCCAGCCCCCCTCCTACCCCTATGCCCCTCCCTCTCTCCCCAGCTAGTGAAAAAAATTTGCTCATCAATAATCATTGCGGACATTTTTTTTTTATTTGGCGTAATGTTTATAAATACTTTTAAGTACTTTACATGGATGCAAGCTGACATCATGGTTACATGCTGTGGCTTCTAGTTTTAATTCTTTTAAAGGATAAAAATTTGAAAATGTATACAATACTTTTATGTCTTGATCACCAATTTGGGTTTGGAAATGTAAATCTTGGCCAAGAGTTGATTTCTCTTTATCCTCTCATATAAACCTTTCGTTTATAATATAAACCTTTCCTCAACCCTGGAAATTTTGTTCTTCCCACAGTAGTTAATGTCAGCATTCTGATTAGGTGTATCTCATTTACACAATTAATGTCATCTCATTTACACAATTAATGTCAGTAAACCACAGCCTGCTAATTAACATTATTGTTCTGACAGATTTATGACTTGCTCTAACACAACATGGCCGGTATACTGTTAAGTCTGGGTCCGCTGCCTGTGCATAGCAGATGTATTCCCAAAACCAGTGGCAGGCAGGGTTGTTGAGATGTAATGTACACAGCAGGTGGCCATGTGATAGTTTCTAAGGCCAAGGCTGTCACTTGGGTGATATTGTATGCAAACTTCCATATATATATATATACATATATGTTTGTAAAGAGAGAACTTTCACATCTCTTGGCAACTCATTTGTAAACAATCACACCATTTCTTTAGGGCACTCTCTCAGATACTCAACATTGCCTTTACCAGATAATGTTTCAAAGAGTTGATTTATCTGTTAATGTTCAATCTCATAGCAGCTAGTGGTTATGTGCTTCAGCTTTAGCCTTGTTTACCGCAGAGAGAGGCCCAGCAGGGGTGAGACTTTGACCTCTGAGTCCCTGGGTATTTAAATAACCTCAATCATATTCCAAGTAGTGCCAAATTGTCATGGATTGTGTATGGTTCATTGCCTACATAGAGTGAGTGAGGGAGAGAGAGAGAGATCTGTTATCTGCTAAAGCCACTGTTGTTGTGTGTATTAATTGACTGTGGCGTTTACTACAGAGTAGCCGTGGCCAGTGCTCACTGCAGTAATAACTTCTTCTGTTATTGATGCATGCATCACTCGTCTATGTACAGTAGTGTAGCTCTGTATTGGACAAAGCAAAAGACTTTCTCTTGTGTTTTAATGTCGGGTTTGGTGTGGTCTATTGATTAATCATCTAGTAGATGTTGTTCACCTTGGCTTGTAAGGGATGAGAGATGTGTTTCATTGTTCTGACTACTGCACTGTTGTTTATGTTCTGTTCACGTCAGTAGTTCTCAAGATGGTTTGAAATTATAGATTTGGCTAACGTTTTGAATTAAGACCGATGGAATGACTGTCTGATGGTATAGTATAGTGCATAGATGGTTTCATTAGTTAGTTGTGTCTTGTAGGGATTTTACATTTGTTGCATAGATCTCCCCTAATTCACTGACTATAAAAGAAGAGATTGACATGTCGAAGCTATGTACATAGGAAACGACACGTGCAGTTGGAAAAAACAAAAAAAAATAACGAGTTTTACAGCTTTCAATAATCGCATGAATTATCGATCATGTTCACTCTGCTTGTTCGATCTTCAAGAACTATTCTGAGAGACGGATCTGTAACATTGACAGAATCAAACAGGAAGATGTCTTTTTAAATTCCATTACATGAGAAATACAAAGTCATTGAAAGAGCAACCACGAGAGATGTTGCAATCTATATTACATTTTACAAATCTCTCAGTTTAAGAGTTCAAGAAACACAAGCTTCATGTATAAAGTTGGTACTCTAACTCTCTCCTCACATAAGACTATGTGGTATAGAATATATATTGTTTAAATGTTGTTAGAAATAAAAGTTACCAATTTCAGTTTTTGGATGACAGAATTTCCTTTGGACATCTGAGAAAAGGAAACAGGACCGGTTTTGTGTGTGGCGAATGTGTATAATGGTTAGCTAGATGAATATTCATGACAAATCATAACACTGGGATATCCTACAGTGCATCTACTTTCACAGCAGTGTGAATTCATCTTTTTAAATATTATTCTAAACGATCAATGCTGCATTTTCTTGCAAGTGCAAGTACAAGTGCAATTCGGGTAGCATTCATAGTTAAGTATCAATTCAAACAGTGATGAAAAAGTAAACACTTTTAAAGGTTATAGATATTGAAGTCATTAATGCATCAAATGCCAAAATACCTGGGCGATAATTTGTTTTAACATTGAACGTTAAAGTCATTTACTCCCCTAATTTAAGACTGCTTTGGTGATAAAAAACAACAAAAGAATGTAGAGATGTGCCTTACATTGTTCATACTGTATATATACAGTATGGTGTTGTAGCTTCAAGGGTGATAATTGACGGAGTAGATTAAATATCTGGAAACCTGATTGAAATTCATATGTTTGCTCTGTGCTGGTCAACAGTGTTCAACTTCAATCTAATATGAGTTTCAAATCAGTGTACAGTTAACATAAATACATACAAAAACACTTTAATCTGTGTACAGTATGAAAGTGTACATTCATACATGTACAGTGCTGAATGCCAGGCATCACCTCTATAGATCATATCAGTTAGCAAACTAGATGTGTATACTTTGTAGATATAGAGGCTAGGCCTTGTTACAGCTGTTGTTGACTTTGGGGGGACAGATTGAACAATGATGATAAGGATTGCTTCCAATGCTATTATTCCTATTAATCGGGGTGCATGGTGGAAGCCTCAGTCTACTTCTCTGCACAGTCTAAACAATGGTGAATTAGCATGTGATATGTACAGTACACAGATTTGTTAACCAATATGACAACACTAGGATCATGCACACTTCAGCTAAGCAGGCAGTGCTGAAACTCGGAAAGAGAAATATATACCACAAACTCTTTTACAGTACAGAACACACAATTTGCTACTCTGGATATTCAGCCAGACTTTTTGCTGGTATTGCTTTTAGTATTGCATAACATTTGGCGCTTTAAAAGACATCCAGTACTGTTACAGTACATACGTATGAGAGTGGGCGATGATGATATTACACTACGGAGTATTGTAACGCAATGTGGAGGGTCATGCCGGTTTTTGTATTGTATGACAGGAAGTAGCAATTTTACAGATACACATGATATGTGCATTAAGCTCACACTAAAATCATTTGGCAGGGAAATAGTTGAATGTTTATTTTCCGAGTTTGAAGAGACCGAAAATGCACAGGTCTACTGTACTGTACCGATGTCAACAGAGCCCATCATCAGTGGGTAGATGAAATTTAAGAGGGTATAGGTGTGTATTGCCTCTGTGGGCATCGGAAGGTTACAAAGCATAATGTTTTAAGGTTCTGGCAATTAAACATCCTGTAACAGTGCGTTGATTATTTTATAGTAGGATGTCACTGGTAATGTGAACTGCACGGTAGAAATGAATCCGGGGCATGAATACTGAGGAAGCAATGTTAGAAAGATATTTTGGAAACTACAAGATATAATTTTAATTTATGTCATATTAAAGAGTAATAATTTGACAGACCAAAGAAGCCATTTGGCAGTAGTAGGTTTAGTTACCACGTTTTAGCTTGAGGTGGGACGGGAGGTGGGACGGGGAGGTGGGATTGGGAGGTGGGATGGGGAGGTGGAACGGGGAGGTGGGACGGGGAGGTGGGACGGGGAGGTGGGACAGGTTGTTCATCACAAAGACCCCTCGATCATGGAAGATAAAAGTGTTGGTAAGGTTAGCTTTTCCCTTTGAGCTAGGTTTTGCCGTCACTCAGTCTTGGGCTTCAAATAACTATAATTATAATACAACAGCAGCAGACCTTATGCAAACACCATTTAAAATTATTGGTGGATTATTGTTTGTTAAATTGTTAGTTAAATAGTCTGTGGCAAACAGTAGCTTGTGTACACTGCACAATACTGTACTACATCAGGACTAGGTCTATTAGCGTGACTATACTGTATGTAGAGCTATACTTACAGTATGTATTTATTTAATTGCTATCTGTTTATCTATTTAGGGTGGTTCAGGTAAAGATTTGATCTTGGAATGCTGGGATATAACAGTTGTATACTCGGCATGTACAGTATAAAGTACTAGAGGGGGGGGGGGTTGGGGGGGGTTGGGGGGGGGAGAGTTGGGGCTTGAGGATCCCATAACATTACTACTTCAAATATCAGTGCTTTGTATGATTACAGTACCAATAAATTATGATAATGATAACTTAGCTAGAAGTGGCTGGCAGTGAATGGTTATTAATACTTTAACGTTTTGAACATGCATCGCGTGGCAGCCTTCAACAAACCTACTGTACTAGGCCTTGAAGTTCAAGCTATTTCACTGGCTAAGTTATGCAAACTTGGATTTTGCCGTTTGCCAATTAGAAGAACAAAGCACTTGCATTTTTCTGCCGGTAGACATCATAGAGATTGTTATACTGTAAGTCAGCAAAATCAGTACAGTTAACTTATTTGTGGAAGTGGGAAATTTTAAGTTTGACAAAATGATTTTTTGAGTACATATTTTTGCAAATATTGCAAAATGCTAGGCCTGCCTACCAAGTATTGTTCATATAGATTGCAGTTTAAACAATGACAGCCTTCAACAAATTTGTCCAGAGAAGTCAGCAAGTAATTTATGATTTTTCCAAAATTCTTGATCTATCGTCACCTAAAAATTAAAAAATTAAAATTTGTTTTTTAAATAAGATGCAAACTGCATATGAAAAAAAAGAAAAAAAAAGATGTCAAAATGTTGTCATTTTCCAATATTGGTTTTGGTGTACAGTCTGACTGTTTGTTTGCAGCATAATAAATTGTATTGTTTATGGCACTTTAGTAGTGAATACACTTTGTACAATAAAATGTGATCAAAAGTCAATACCGAGGGTATGTGAATTAATAATGGTTTATAAACTTTCACAAGAACCGCCATTATAAATGCTGTAACTGTAAGTATGTTCCAGTTAAAGCAACTACCATCTTGATGCAAAATCCACATAAAGTGTTTGCTTGACCACTTGTACAGAAGTTAAAAATTCTCGTCTCGATTTCCTGCAATATTCCAATGCATTTTTCAATTCTCACTTCAACAGTTTCTTTTAATTTGAGAAATTATGGAATGCAAGAAAAGAAGAAAGTCTGTTGTTTACAGTAATTTGTATGTATGGAACATTGTTCCACCCTTACCTGTCTCCTCAAACCATGGCACTCTAACTCTCCTACAGTATCTTTTTTCAGTGTGACCATTTAACCGTTAAGCATCGCCGTACCCATGGGCCATGCCACCTCACTACCATGCCCCTCTTTTTACCATATATGTGTCAAAGCACAAGTCAATGTTTCGAGGACTTTTGTTTCTTTTTGTTCACAGTTCTCCAGTTGTCTTTCAAACTCTAAAAGTAAAAAAGTCATATTCCAGCTCGGTAAATGTGTGTACCGTGTACTATTTTTCTCATGCAGGAATAAACTTCTCTTTCTGTATGACCGAAGTTTATTAATTTATGAATAGGTTTTGTTGTGTGAACAGTACTGTAGTTTGATGAATTATTGATGGGCTCTCAATCGATAAATTGTCATGGACGTTACAATGAACTTGTGTGGTACTGGTAAAGTGCATTCAGATGCAGCAAACATGGTGTCTCTCTCGTGCAGTTAGAAAGTCAATGTTTTTTGTCTTTTCCAACATTTTATTGACATGAATATGGTATATTGAAGAAATTAAACTGCACTGTCCTTTCCAACGACATATTGTTCTGTTCTATTGTTTGTTAGTTTGTGAAACTGTATAAATGACCTACTATTTGACTATTTTTTTAATTTTTTTTAAATTTTTTTTATTTGTCCTCCTAAATTCTCTCTCTCTCTCTCTCTCACATTTTAGTGACCACCTGTCCTTCAAGTTATCATTTTTCCTACACGGGGAGAGCACCGTCTGTTCGAGTGTCGACGTCAGCCAACATCCGCCAGTGACGAAACTTACCCCAGAGCATCTGGAAGCCACTGCGAATGGATACTCAAATGGTTTTCAAGGTAACATCCAATGAGCAACTGAAAAAAATGTTTTAAGATCGCAGGACTCTTGATAGTCTTTAGCATTTTCTTGTGTTCAATGGAATGAAAGACGTCGACTATGATTTGGCAGATATATATTTTTAAATTTGTCTTAGTAATTGAGCGGCAGTTCCGATGTCATAGAATCCCACATTATGAAAGCGATTCGTGGTCTTAATCTTGCTTCCAGCATTCCGTAAAGCTTTTTTTTCAGGCAGCCTTATATCTACATGTAGCCATCTTGGGGGTTTCCATGAGCAGGATTGATTTATTTTGCTCCTCCTCTTACCCATCTCCATCTCTGCATACTGTATGTACCTTTCTATATACTGTACCTATTGAGAGGTTGATGGACAGGAAGTGAAGGTGTCAAGAAATCTTACTTTTCAAAGCTCTACAGTAATTTTTCGGAGTTACAATCTCCACGGTGATGAAAGTGAAAACCCTTTTCCTGCTATGCGGTGTTTTTTTCAGTGTGATGAGATGTTGATCCAATATTAATGTCCTGTACAGTAATGGAAAAGTAAATTTTACTAACAGCGGGCGCAGATTTATATAGGTTTACGCAAATGTTTAGTCATCTTTGCACCTGTTTTTTTATATTCTTATAATTTTTATATTTTGAGAATGTTATGTTCCTCTGAGGCTCTGACTGATGCATTCCACACTTTTTAACTTTCTTACATCTTGCAGTCATTTTGGCACCTTACGGCCTCAATGCCGTCTTGTACGGTCAGAATTACAAAGGCAACAGCGAACAGAATCAGAAGGCTTGGCAGGTTCTTTTAGAATGGAGTCATTTCTACCCCATCAAGAATCCTCAAAGCTCAACGTTATTCGGTGCAGAGAGCGAGGATGTTGAGGGTACCATGCCGCCTGCTGTGGAAGTCTTTGTTGGTAAGTCAGCATTTACTAAACTGCTTTCCCATCCTACCATGTTCTTTCCCTTCTCTAACTTTTAGCACTGACCGACTGACCCACAACAGGTGACCAGGTACTTCCCCTTCTTTCCGAATATACCATTTGGAATAGCACCTGTGCATTGTACATAGTTGGATCCCTATTAATCAGTCGGCATCGATTTTGATTTTTGGTTACTTGCTGTAGAATCTGAACATCAAAAGAGCTCATGTATGCATCATGGTAGGATAGCCCTATGTAGTGTAAACTTTTGATACAATTTGGTGTAGTTCAGAGTTCATTTAAGGTCACGAGATGTCAAAACTTGAAATCCATGTGAACACGATATCTCCAGATGGGAACTTTATTGACTCCCATTGTTTGCATGTGGCTTTCCTATAATAAGTACAAGAACCCTATTGTTTTTGGGTGGAGATGGAAAGTCATTTGGGGTCAGCAGAGGGCAAAATGTGAAAATCTAAAAAGTGCTGTATTGCCATTACCTGAACAACAAAGGCGCTCCTCCTGTATGCATGGTATGTTCGCCTGCTATAGTGTAAAGATGTTGCCCAATTTGGTGTAGGTCAAAGGTCATTTAAGGTCATCAGAGGTTAAATTCTGAAAACCTTATATGTCAAGATTTGAAGTTCACAAGATCTCACATTTGATATATGGCTTCCCTTTAATGAGTACAAGATCCGTAGTGTTCATGGTGGAGGTCAAAGGTTATTTAAGGTCAGCAGTTGCCAAATGTGAAAACAATATGAATCTCTCGCGAAGACGAAAACTTGGTCAAGGTTTATTTATTTGTGCATAGAAGATTACTCTTCTGATTGGCTAAATGTCGACATATTTTTGTGCAGGTCAAACATCATACTGTATGCAGTCAACAGAGATGAAAACCTGAATACATTGTTAACATGATATCTCAATAGGGAATATCAACAATCATATTTAAAAAAATTTAAAAAATGACTCAGACTTTCTTCTGACTTAGGGACATCCTCAGATAATGATAAGATAATGATCAGTACTAGGTTTCAGCGCTCCAGTATGTGAAAGGACACAGTGTATGGTAGAATAGCATGCATATGAAATCTAGACTTAAATTGTACAGTTTGCAAACATACACTTCCAATAGTATTTCAAAGCATACTTTCAGTAGTATTTCCATCTCACCATACCACATCACTGTACATAACAGCTGTAAGATGTCATAGCTAATTTCAGCTTACCAAGGGGTGTCAAAGATTATATGCAAAATACCATTGAAAGGTGATTTCCTTCTGATCATTAAATACAGCAGTAAGCTAGAGTCAGTTTATCAACTTTCACCACTTGACCTTAACACAACAGGTCAACCATTATCTGATCATTTATAGATGTAGTAGTGTCTGTAACAATATTTTCTTGGTGGTAGAAATGCATGTCCATTCTGCTGGCAGACTTCATGTGTTAACCAGTTCTGACAAATTTGACAAAACTGCTTTGATCTCTACCAAGGAGAGTGAACTGGTTCCTTTTTAGAGCAATTGGGTCACTGATAATGATCTTGTTGACAGTTTGGTGTTGATAATCCTTCACCTATAAAAGATGATTTAGAAGAATTTCTGAAGAGTTAGTTCTGAGCAGCAGTTCCCTGACCATATAACATTCTGCAAGACATGTATGCATAGATTATACCAGAATAAGTAAACTATATGAAAGGTTGTTCTGCATATACTGTCTAGGCAAGTAAAGGCAAGGTAGTGATGTCTTCACTGTGGTCTTTAAATCTCATTTGCAGCTAGTCTGATAAAAAGCAGCATTTTTCTCTTTTCACCTATTGACAGTACTGGCAAAGTGTCCTCTTGATTCTGCCATGTTTCTATTGATACTGTAGTCCCCTTCTCTTAATATAGTTTGTAATGATATATCACAGAATACAGTATGTACTTTCATGTTCCAATGTCTACTTGCCTGTTCAAAGGAGTTTCCTTGTTTTGAGTTGAAAAGTTCAAAACTGGATGATCTGGTGGGTGCTACTGTGATAGCTGTGTTATTTTAGTAATATAATGCCACCCAATTGCTAAAGAGGGGGGCATATTGTGTTGAAGATCAGTTTATTTAGCAACACTTACTATTTTTACAGTTTGAAATTAAACCCTTCCCTTGGAATTAAACCCTTGAAATTAAACCCTTGAAATTAAACCCAAAAAATGTAGAATGAAACCTTACAAAATACGCTATATAAACAAAGAAATCATGAATAAAACCATCACTGTCATACGGTATTTAAACCAAACTCATTAACGTGTTGTCATCACGAATGATGTCTCTTTTGGACGTGATAGAAAATACCCAGAGTCCTGGACACTGATTGGTCCAATTGAACAACATGTTAATGTTACTATATTTAGCCTAGCCTAGTCAGTCAACAGAACGTACTGTGAGTTATACCGAAGGCGCAATGCACGATTAATCAGCCTAACGACTACAGTGTAGGTCTTCTCTATCAGTGCACAAATCTCTCAGTCTGTTTTTCTTAGAACTTGCAATACTAGCTTTGTCATTTTGTCTTCAATGCATTGGCGAGTACTCGTATACAATACATGTAGTCTGTGAAAGTTTAGTGTACTGTTCAATATCAATACACATCATAGTACAGTACAGTAAATGGTATAGTATACAAATAATGAATGGTTATAAGTGCAATAGTGCAAATATTTCATGAGTTGAAAGATGGAATGTTCCATTCAACGAGGCGCAGCCGAGTTGAATGGAACAAATTACA
>JAIPMN010001997.1:364-22936 GCA_020650975.1 Apostichopus californicus | reverse complement strand
CACACTACAACATGATGAATGCACACACTACAACAATATGAATGCACACACTACAACATGATGAATGCACACAATACAACATGATTTATGCACACACTACAACATGATTAATGCACACAATTTAACAATATGAATGCACACACTACAACATGATGAATGCATACAATACAACAATATGAATGCACACACTACAACATGATTAATGCACACACTACAACATGATGAATGCACACACTACAACAATATGAATGCACACACTACAACATGATGAATGAACACAATACAACATGATTTATGCACACACTACAACATGATTTATGCACACACTACAACATGATTTATGCACACACTACAACATGATTAATGCACACAATATAACAATATGAATGCACACACTACAACATGATTTATGCACACAATACAACATGATTTATGCACACACTACAACATGATTAATGCACACACTACAACATGATGAATGCACACACTACAACAATATGAATGCACACACTACAACATGATGAATGCACACAATACAACATGATTTATGCACACACTACAACATGATTTATGCACACAATACAACATGATGAATGCACACACTACAATAATATGAATGCACACATTACAACATGATGAATGCACACAATACAACATGATTTATGCACACACTACAACATGATTTATGCACATACTACAACATGATTTATGTACATACTACAACATGATTCATGCACACACTACAACATGATTAATGCACACACTATAAACATTAGCAGCACCTACCATAACTATAGGCTGTTTTCAAACATGCCAAAACAGTACTCAAGAGAGTAGAACATTGTTCCTAACTTAAAGAAAAATAACCTCTACATTGAACTTTGGAATGTACATAGCAATGTACAATTTACAACAGTGTAAACGTGTGCTTCTAACCCATTTTTTCCCCCTTTCAGACATTAAAATTCCACTGTACTTACGTATAGAGTTGTTAATTTTCCCAATTTTTTATTAAATCACAACCTATCTAGTGCATCCTGTATGTACAGTACATGGTCAAAATACTTTCATATTACCAACTTAATATGGTTTAATATACTATAAAACTATCAAAGGTCCAATTTCCAAACAATATAACCAGCAAGGAATGATGGATGTTCCTATTAATATCTGAGAAATATCTGATTTCAGGGTGTGTTCTGCAAATTGATGAATCTTTGCTCTTAAAAACGATGTTGAAATTTCTATTACGATGAACTTGTCAGCTGTTGGGTGTTAGGCGAATGGGAAGGATATGTCTGTGGCATTACATCACTGAAGGAAGCTTGGGACCATAGGCGTAGGAGGCGGGGGGGGGGACTGGGGGGCTGCAGCCCCCCAACCAAATTTTTTTGTGAAAATTCGGGCAATATGCTGAGAATTTTTCGGGTAGCTACTGAAGGAAAAATAATTTGTGTTTTTCAATGGTTAAACTGATATTATTATTATCATTATTATTGTAACAACTTCCCCAATTATTATAACCAATATGGAAGGGTAATAACACGGCAAATGATTGTATGTTATTGGCATGCGATGTAATAACCGATGCATGTCTATATGATACACACATTAAGATGTTGAACGCACGCGGAGGGCGCAAAAAATTTTGGTTATATTTTTTGGGCAAGTCGTTACAGGCCCCCCCAAATCAAATTGGGCTCCTACTCCTACGCTTAATTGGGACTGGGGTCCATATAATTAGGTCGGTCGACTGTTAGTGGTAAAAAATTTTGATAAAGGAAATGACTACATCTTCATCTCTTAGTCACCAAAGGAGGGTTTATAAAAAGCAACTGCCCTGGAGTGTTTTCTGCATCACCTGATCTATCAGATGGTTTCCACTCTAATGTGCACTGCTGTAGAAGAATTGATTTTGTGTCCCGCAGTCTGTTTGTACAGAGCAATTTGAAAATACTGTCAATGAAGAGCAAGAGTTCACCAAATGGTAACGGTATTTGCTGACCTTGGTGCTGTACAAGTGTACAGCTGTTTTCATGCGTTAGAAACTTGTTAATAAACTGGTACCAGCAGTGCATGCATGATATACATGAAGAACAGAAATGGAAAGTCCAAGGTTAGAGATAAACCACAGAATTTTTTTTTGTGTTACATTTCATCACCGTACATTGACTATTAAAAGAAAAATTCCCTGACAAGTGCATGTCCACGTAACAATACTGAGAAGAAGTGCAAAAGCTGAATTAAACTGTTAGATTTTCTTCTTCATTATCTTGCTTTCTAGTAAAGGTACATACAAATCAATGATTTAAGTGATCTAAATTTGACAGAACAGCCTGTGTAGAAAAGAGGAAAGATACAGATTCTTTTTAAGTCTTCTAAGATTGTAGACAATACTGTAACTTATTGTACATCACATTCAAAATCCTAATAATTGTATACAGTGTGAAACTGAATGCTGGCAAGATTCTCTTTGTCCCAACTGAGCCTAGAGCAGGCCACTTAACACACAGATGACAAACAACTCTGTCCTTACAGACTAAAGCTGTACGTGTCTGTTAAAGCATAGATTTGCATATCAATGCTCTGGTAACTCATTAGTATTTCATTTATACAGTGCATCTCACTTTACTGAAGAGATTCCAGTATAGATGGACACATTGAGCATTAAGCCAGAGTTACATGTCTGAAAAGTTCACACTGTACATCTTACACTGATCCCTACTTGACAACGGCTGCTTTGCATTGTACAAGACTCGTGACTAGTGAAATTTTGGCAAAATACAACCTATTTTGTTCATCATCCTGTGTCAAAATAAGTACCCAAACCTCATCTCTTTTGCTTCGTAGTATAAATTTATACAACTTTCTGCACTGATGACAGACTTCAACAATTAGGGTACACAGGACCCAAAGACACTGTACTGTATATCATTACATATCTCTCTGAGTTGGATGATCTCAGAGAAATGAAATAATTTTGGAAATAGCCTGTTGTGTTCTTTTGGAAAGAACAATAAAACATTCAGTCAAATAGGTTTTACTAATCCAGTGCAAAATCATGCAATGTTGTAGGGCCAACTATAAGACACTGATGGCAAAATTTGCAACAGAGGAAAATTCATTAACACCTATGAATTGTTCATGATTAGCTAACTAATGATTTATCTTCATCAGTTGTAAAACCTTTAAATTTTTATAAACCTTTCACAGGTATTTATGTTAACTGCATTCAATATCACCTTCAGAGAAAGCTAGGCATGTAACACAAAGTCAGTGAATGTCTCTGACTTATGTTAGACACATAACAACAATGTTAACTTCATGGAAATATCTAGTTTTCCTGCTGTTCAAGGTCCTCTGGAAAATTAATCCTTTTTCTAAAATCATAACAAGGCATTTTTCCTTGAGAGGTTCTTGGTACATATTTTTTCCAAATGTAAAGCTTATTTTGCATAACAGATGTTGGTACTACAGTAATTCACTTTATAGTGGCAACATATATTTACAACCTAAATAACCACAAAGTACATTATTCATCAGACATGACACAATAATCATGTAAATGTATGCATGTGACAGATATTAAATGATGCAATAATTCATATAACATTATTATACCCCATATTATTAATAGTACATACAGTATGTAACATGATTCATTTGTATATGATAGAATTGAACAACATGTATGATTAATGCAATCCATGTTGCCACAGAGCAACATGACATTCTCAGTACTGTACATAACCTTTACACAGAACACACCCAAAGGCCAAAACAGAACCTTATAGAAATTATGATGACTAAACACCTTTTAATAATTTCCTAATTTAATACAATCATAAATAATAAACTGAATGTTTGAGGCCACTTCCAATTGATGTAGGGATTAATACGTTCAATACAAACCCACAAACTACTCATGAAAAATGGTAATTTTTTTTATGAATTTGCATACAGAGGAAAATGTGTAGACTGAATGTGACTATAATAACTAAAGCCCTGTGTTCTGCAAAATGTGTTATTAAATTTTTTCAATCCAAATTAGACTATTAAAATACACGACAAGTTTTTCCATGCATGCAGTCTCAACACACTACACTCTTACATGTAGGTGTCAGCTAATTATAAACATAGCACAACCCTCTTCTCATTGTAACAGCATGCTTCTCAGCTCACCTATTGAACGCTGCAACACAAGAATACAAAATTGATTTTTATGGCAGCTTTTACATGCAACGTTCAGGTTTTGTAGCCGCCTGCGGTGTAAACTCTAACACAAACTGAACTGAGGGAGGCCGTGTTAGAGGCAGATTATAGTTAAAAGTGTTCAAAATATACATATTTATGTCTTAATCAAGGTCTTAGGGAATGTAAACTAAACTGGATATTCATTTGGAAAGTGATGGATTTAATATGGATGACACATTCATGTCACCATATGAACAATATAAAAGCAAAAGTGATAAATACTTTTAACTACAAAGGAAGAAAGTGTCAATTTGAATAACACTGTCTCAATTAATCAAATTTCATGCATAACTATGTCATTTCTTTTCTCAAATTTAAATGGAAAACACAGTTCAGATATAAACATGAAAATGTTCGTATTTAATTTTAAAATATTTATCTATACATTAAGGTAATTGGGTATTTAGAGAGCAGTATAATCGATAAATAAGACAAAAAATCAAAGGACATGTATGAATCTAACTGAATAAATTTCCATTCTAAAGAGCTCTCCACATGCTGTTGAATCCTTAAAGTTTTTCGGCCAATGATTACAGCAATTCTAGGAACAAACGCTTCTGACCAAAAATCTAACCTGCTAGAATCTTCTACAAGCCGACATATGTCCACTTTATAAGTACAACATAATTCTAACCTGAGATAATCATTGATTTGGAATGAATGTCTCTAGACCTATAAATGAAAACACGAGTCATACACTTGGGATCTCCGAAGATCATTTGAAAGTTACTTTCCAAAAGATTACCTCCAGTTCCAGTATTGACAATACTTAGTACCCAAGCTATCTTGACAGATCTACTATCTTCAAGTATTTTAGAAAGACAACAGATATGCTAATTAAACCAAAGACTATATTCATACAGGCATCCCTTAACCAAATAACTTTTATTTAATCTGTTTCTGTTTATTTCTTCCATTAGCCAATTTCAATCACCCCACACTTGCACCCTCCTCCCCCCCCCCCTCCACCCTCCTCCCCCTCTTCCAACTACTCTAATTATCAATTAACAGCATATTTACTGTACACATCCAAACACAATCTGACTGTTTCAAATTCAAATGTGCGTAAAATCTTCTCATGAAATACTGACTTTGATGTTCAAATTAATATTTTTGTCTCTTTTAAAACACTATTGTTCCTGACATTCACGTGTGCAAAATAATTGCAGTACATCAATTTTTTTATTTGTAAAGCAAGTTGACCATTTTTGCATCTAGCATTTTTTTGCTATGTGTTACCAGATAAATTATTGCCTGCTCCTTCCAACATGTATTTATACCCGACATCACAAAAGTCAAGCAGTAATGGGAAAGGAGTAGTTAACCTTTAAGAGTAATGTACAGTCCTAATTTAAGTAATCCCATGAAGTTCTAATGTGAATCCATGCAGTCTGATGGGAGCTCCACATACAGTTCATGCGACCCGTAAATGGCAAAATTGTTAAGGGAAGGACATGACGCAAATGTGATTAAAGTCTGCCTGAAGACTAATGAATCCAGAAGAATGACGTTCAAGTTCCAGTGATTTCCCTCAAGATTTCCATGGTTTTGAAATAGACAAATGAGTATTGTAATGCTCATAATTAATTAATTAAGCCTTTGTGGATTAAAATTAGAACGCTTTCTAAAAATAACAAAATTGTTCTCTGAATATAAAGTTTTTTAACATTTCTTGAGTTACAATGCAATTTAGAAAGCACTGCATGGTAACGAATGAGACAGTGCTATAAATTGGTGATTGAAGACAAGAATAAATAAAACACATATATTTTCATTGTAATCAGGAGAGTGGAAAGTGCAAAACAAAAGTATATAATACCAAGGATGAGTCTAATCAAACTATGGGCCTTCAACATTAATAAGCAAACATAACATGTCAAAAATTCTGGTATTTTTTAATAACTTTGACTACCTTTAGGTGAGCATTAAAATTTGACTGTAGACTGCTGCCATGTATGGATTTCCAGAGATTTAACACTTTCCACATCAGCAGCAAACATTATCACTTCTCTTGTCAAATACTCAGGCCCTCTAACATAAGATTCTTGACCATGATAACGCAAAATTCTTTCCAAGCCCTTCTTGGACATTTAGTACACATACAGTATGTAGGTTGCGTGTCTGGCACTCAAGATTTCATAATATTGATAATTGATCATACTTACCATGTCTTTAAACCGGAATGGCTAAAATGCAAATTTACAAGTAAGGCTAGTAAGCAACTCACCTGTATCTATGAGGGCAATATTGCAAGTACTCCTCTAGTATTATTCGGTTACTAATCAGTAACCGTTCAACACTGATAACACAACCCCCACCCCCCCCCCTCCACATCTGTGTTGTATCCCTGGACCAAGTTTGTCACCAAACACAATCACATTCTCCCTACAAGAGTGATCTCATATTTGTTGTCTATTTAAGTTTACTGCATACATCTCCTCATTTGAACAATTCCTCAAATTTTGTGTTATTTTATTAGAGTTCAATTACCTACGTTACAGACTAACTTAAAGTACATTTCATGCAGCATTTATAGCTAAGTAATTGATGCAGACTATGCAATCAATATGATATCTTGTAGGTCTCTGAATCTGTGAGTTACTTAAGTGTGCTTCCTGTCAGTTTCATACATATATAATTGCACATTCTCCAATGCAACATCTATCAATGGTTTATTGCTGTCATATAAACAGATCCTGTACGGACACTGCCACAAACAAATCGACTGACTGAGCAGATTACCACCGTCTGACGACGAGGCGTGGACGACTGTTGAAGTAATTAGAGCTACATTTACTGTAACGAGTACGATATCCCACCGTGTTGCTTGAAAAAAAGACTGCACAAAATCTACCAATGATATATTGTGAAGCACAGAAGTGTTAGAATATGTGCAGTATAAATTTGGAACCTGATATGTACAAAGCCATAGCTAACGAGAAAAGAGAAAGCAAACATGTCTGAATTTATCCTACCCGAGGGGAAGGAATGAGGCACATGTGAGGGGTCTGAAATCAAACTAGATGTTCATCTTTAAATAAACTTTAGATCAAAGAAAACAAATTCAATACTATCCGTGTTTGTTAAAGGTACAGAGCAGCTGTCTTTACTGATCTACAGTAAATACTTTTTACAAGACAGCAGATGTCAAACTAGCAGTGAAGATAGTACAGTAACTTGAAGCTGCTATTAATTTACACTAGCCTCTGGCAACCCTAGATATTTCCTTTTATAATATGAAAAAACTAGCAATTTAAGTAAGAATCTTAAATATGTTGTGTCACATCATTTATAAAGACATCAAACTTGCAGGTAACTCTCTTACCTGCATAATATATATCAAGTTTTATGATCCTACACTACAAAATTCAGCTGTAAAAGTTGTCATTGCCACACCCTGACGTACTGTGCATTGTGGCAGTTGCATACCAATCTAAAATGTATAGAAAATAGTCAATATTGATCCTTGTCATTTTTTCCCCCTCTCAAATTCAAGATAAGGTTGCTATCAATTGTCAAATTGAAAACTTACAGTACATGCTGCCCTAAAACACTCAGTAAAATGAATGAACTGTTCATGTACATTTCACTAACACCAACTATATGAGATGTTGTACACAGTACTAGACAAGAGGTACAGATATGCATTATGTAGTGTCTGTACAACAAAATCTGGTCCATCCAAAATAGTTTTTCAGTAACAAATAAACTTCTGGTTTGAAGATAAAGAAGGCATAAACAATCAGCTATGCACAGTACAACAGGTTCCAACCTACAGTGGTTACCTCAAACTTTGCAAGCCCTCTGCTAACTGAGTTAATGTAGCTATATACAGTCCTCCTTGTGTGGCATTAGCAATACATATTAAGCGCATATTTTAAGAATTAAGAATTTAAGATGCCAGTTAGAGGTCACAGTATCCGACAAGGCTTGCACACTGTAGATTCCCTTCCCTGATGCTTTCCATGTTAATTTAATATCTTGTTAACGACGCACTAATTACCCTATGTGACATGTATCCTTAAAGAAAATAGTTACGTATAAATGCTCCACTGTTGAATTTCTCCAAAGTTGACATCTTTATTAAATTAAAACGATAAAGTTTTGTTTGATCCATGGAGGAGAATATCCAACTGTGTGGAAATAAACACTACATACTGTAGAAAGGTGTATACAACCCAATGCAAAAGGCAACTTTAAGAATTTCCAAACCTATTCTTCTTGCTATAGCAGTCACCTGCCTGCTCCACTGCCCAACATTGTTTATGTTTTTACAAGTGGCATTGCAGTTAGATATGCACCCCAATATTAGGAAAACTAGCAATGAAGTATATATACTTTTTTTTTTACCTAACTTGTTTCCCATTGTACAGTACATCCACAGTAGGTCACCTTAAGAAATCAGATGTATGGTACCCTTGGAATTTGTATATAGCTTAATTGACACAGTTAGTTAAAATATGCATGTGTGTATTATCAAGGCAATGGTAGAGTGTTGTAACACAGACAAATAAGACAGCAGTACTGTAGTACATATCATCACTTACAGAACCTACCTAAGTTATACATACTGTAGGAAGTGACTTTTCACCCAGCAGGAAGTGTTCTTTCACAAACAGCAGAATTTGCAGAAAGTGACTTTTTCGCATCAATCAAACAACTATAGTGCGACAACTCTAAATTTATCCAGTGTTGCATAGCAAAGTGTTATGTGAATTGAGCAAAATGCTATGCAAATTGAGCATAATGCTATACATGTGCAAAGATGAATAGCAGTTTTTGTTTAACACAGGAACCAGTGCTTTATTTGAGAAAATAATATGAGCCATCAAAACTGCTATGTACACAAACTCTAAATGATATCCTGTATAATGTAAATACATAAACATACTTTGTTTCTGTTCCTCTTTACAAATAGCACTGCAGAATATTTGATCTATTTTTCAACACCTGCCACTTCCCTTCAGAATTCTGATAAGCATATTTTACTTTTAACTTTAAAGCATTAAACTTGATGAACATGAAAGATCTGATCTGTAAGATCTAGTTTGGGTATTTGGAGGTGTTTCAGATTAAAGTTTTAAAGAGCTCTTTTGAAATGTTGGTTAATTGAAAATTAACCAAAATGAGTTGAGTGTTTGCCTCAATGGGAAGATATAGGAAGTATTTTTGTAATGAAATATCATGTTCCAACAAAACTGGAAAATTTGTGGTGCAGTATAAAGTAAAGTATACAATGATAACTGCTGTGATTCCCAATCAAGCCATGCCATCATATAAAAGGTTAAGTTAACAATGTTCCTTGAATACTCTTGAAGAAAGAACAAACACTACACCCAAAGGTGCAAACAATCGTCAAAGTTGTCTAAGAAAACACAAAGAACAAGAAGTAAATATGGCAATATGTTCCATAACAATACTGTTTATTTCCCTTAGTCTGTAAAAATATAAAAGTGCTTGAATAATATTAGGTGCAGGGAAGGGTAACCTTCTTCTGTTCAAATATTCTAAGTATCGCACTTTTAAGATATCAGGAATTTTAAAGAAAATTCAACTGTTCAGTTACAATGAAGAAATATAACCTGCACTGTTGCATTCAGTGTGAATATTAGAATTAGAAATGATACATGTATGCAGAGAGTGTGCACAACAATAGAGAGGTAAGGAAAGTTTCTCAGCAGAGGAAATTGCACTATGCAAAAGAGAACAGGTTGCTGAATTAATATCAGTAAAGACAGCAGCCTCTCACACCAGAGAGCTGTATGCAATGCACTGACTATATTAGTAATTATTACATATCACGACTACATGGTGTGTAAACTGTAAAGCAATGCATATCAGGCGCCTATCCAGGGGGGGGGCGTTGGGGCATGCCCCCCCGGGTAAGAAAAAGAGGAGAGAAAAAAAGAGAGAAGAAAAAAGAGGAAAAAGAGGGGGGAAAGAGGAGGAAGGAAGGGAAAGAAAAAGAAGAAAGAGAGAAAAAGGAGAAAAGGAGGGAGCAGAAGAAAAACGCCAAGACACCGGGAAGAGATAGAGGAACAGTGAAATTATTACAGAGCTGATCCCTATTATATACACAGGGTAGCCAGTGACGGATTTCGGAAGGGTCGTGCGCCTCAGCCTACCCCTTACACCGACAACTCCATTTTTGACGTTTCCATTTTTCCTTTGTTGTCAGCAAAACGGACTGAGTGCGAACAAAACAATCGTTAACAACGCACACTGTGTGTTGCCAATTTGAGCTAGCTTCATGTCCAGTTCTCATTTTATTATATTTATCCACAGTTGTTAAATAAAGGACGGAAATCGCATTTGCGGCAGTCTATAATTGTTTTCTGGGAGAGGATCCCAGACCCATCGTATACAAAGTCTACTTGGATTATCTGTCCCCTGATTTTTTTTCTGCAGACGCCCATGTATTTCCCCAAACTAAATTTCTAACCCATGAGTTAAAAAACTTAAGGAGGTTTGGGAGCATCATTGGGTCTGGGAAGTGTTATTTCCGGCGATCTGGGAGGTATATTTGCCAAAAAAAATCTTGCACGCTACGCGCGAACCCGTGGTCGCGCTCCGCTTAGAGAGAATCAGAGAACAGACACGCATCCCCACCATTATCCAAGACTGATCAGCGCCCATGCACCAACAAATTAACTGTGTCTGAATTTTTCGAAAATTCCCTTACTATTCTTAATCATACTTCCCTCCACTCGTGCAATTTTGACCTGTCTGTTAGGGGTCGAAGGAGGTTTGTTTTATATTGGTTGTCCATAGATGAACATTTGTGCAACATTTTGGGTATGTTTTAAAGTGAATTTATTACACAAGAAATGTGAATTTTCAAATTCTGAACAAATAAATGGCTTAAAACATTAAAAAGTGGGGCTAACAGGTATTGTGGGCCGCGACGTAGAATGACCTACAAAAGCAATGACCCACGAATGATGCAATGAGGTCGAACATGATGTGTGACTGGTGACAAATCTTCAAAAAGGTTATGGATGGAAAAAAAAAACTATTGGGAAATACTTGGTTCTCAGGCAAAAGTGTACATCTGGGCGGTCGTTTTCAAGCCCGAGATGTGCCATTTCCGGTGATCTGGGGGGAATCAAAACCAGAAATTTTCTTGTACGCTGCGCGCCACCCGATGGTGGCGCTCCACTTAGATAGTAATTCGCGCTCCCTGGGTTAGAAAATCCTGGATACGCCCCTGCATATGCACACCAATGTTAACTGGATATTGAGTGACACAAAAGGTGCTACTGTACATATTCTAGATCGGCCAGAAAATACCAACAACTTCAATTTTGTGACAATATTTTTTGTTCTCCATATCACAGGAACGTAACTGACCATGGTAATCTTCTCTGATAAGTGCTGTAAATTATGATACTGCAAGAAATTTGGCTTTAATTTATAGAACAAATCAATTCGAACAGGTCTGAATTCTGAAAATGCACTGTAGATCTCAACTGCATAAATAATTCAGACTTTTCCTTTAGTACTATGATACCTACTTTTGTGTTATCTACCTCCATGATGCATTCTAACATTTTACATGCAGGATTTGATAGAAACTTGGAAAACAGCTTCATTTAATGTCAGTATTATAAAATCTGGTACTTAGTACTTGATTGCTGGTAAGGTGCTGTGCCTTGCTTTTGAAATGTCTTAGGCTTAAGTAGATTTATGTCACTATTTCTTAAAAAAAAGTCTGTGATTAATTTAAATTTACCTGTTTGTCCTCCCATTCATAGTGATAGCCAAACCTAAGCTGTGATTGCTTGCAACTAAAAATGTTAAATTAACTCATGACTATCAGATAAAGGAAACCAGACCATTGACTTATTTCACAGCCTCTAATTCACATGAAAAGCATCATGTTGCACTAACTGATGAATAATAAGCTTACCTTCAAGTTTCTGGGCATTCGTTTTACTGAATGCTTAATCTGAATGAGATGTTCTAAACTTAGGAATGGGACCAACATCCTTGAAACATGGAACTATGTGGCAAAACGTTTGAGCACCTACAGTGTAGGAAAGGAGCCTTGATGTCTGCATGGCCTAGAGAGCGGCGGGAGGGGGGGGGAGGGGGTGTCAATATCATGTCCTCGGATTCCTGAACAAATATGGTCCACTTATGATTACCACTTTCACCAGATAGCAAGTTGATCATGTCAGTTGAGTTCCTCTGTGACATACACTGTGTCATACTGTACCTATAGTCTAATCATGATGCTGACTAGGAAACTGCACATTCTGCAGTTGTAATGTTATGTTTTGATGACGTTTACAAAAATTCAAGATTTTTGAGTCTGGCCCAAGCATCTAAAGCTTGCCATTTAAATGCATCTGATGCATTGCAGCAATTTTGGAGTTTGCAGTTAACAAATTTGGTAATGCTTCTGAAAGAGTAAGCTGTTGTTTGACATGAAAACCAGGATTATTGGCAAGAACATTGTCTGTAGCAGTGTAGGCCTAGGTCTAACTCTAGCCTAAGTTCTATCATCATTCACATTCTCTACAGTAACAAAAACAATACCTGGTTGTTGGCTTGGCCAAGGCTTGACTGAGGATAATAATATGGCCTGCTGGATAATCCAATTTACAAACAAGAACTGACATTTACATGTTCCTCTTTGAGTTAGCTAGGCCAAGACTGGTAGTGGTACACATAAGACTTTATAGATGACGGGCTAGGTAGGCCTAGCCTAACTTAGTTTTTAACTAAGGGAGTAAGGCAATAAGTATGCAATAAGTATCCCAAACTTTAGAAGCTCAAGTTGAAATTGATGGTGAATACACTGAGCAGTAAATAAATTCATGCCCAGATATTTGGTTTAACAAATTACTAGCGGTTCGTGAAACGTTTAAGTACTCACACACTGTTAAAAATGATGTTTACACACTTCTCGTAAGAAATTTTGTTCCTGTAACTAACACTAACACTAACAGGCGAGCATCAATATTCCACTGTGAATGTGATGGCTACAATGTACTAGATGTAGCATGTGATCGAGATGAACAGATTAGTAAACAAGTAAAAGGTTTTCAATGCAACCCGATCGAATTCTGGACATCGAGCAGACGACAAACTGATGGCGCTACAACATAAAGTTCTAAATAAACAAACAAGCTCCGTTTACAACTCATATTCAGTTTTACAGCACTGCGCCATCATTTGACTTCCGATATATCAATCAAATATTATATACACATTTATGTCAGAGAAAATCCAATAGAAAGATTTTCTGGTATATATGATGATTATCTGCGGCACAACATTGAGTTAATAACAAGCAATTGCTGTTACATCCAATGATACCAATCGCGATAGATAGAGTGGAATATATTCATACTGTCTGCAGCCAAAATCTTGTATAAAACCCAAATTGTTGATAATATACCTAAATAGCCATAATGTAGAACTTGCAAGATACTTTCAGCACACGTTTATCAGCTTTGAAATGCTCTATTTGAACGCTGTTCATAATTTTGTGACTCGGCAATCTCTGTGTTCACAATATTCTCTATACACCAATATGTGAGGAAGTCTTCGCTTGTCAAAATTGTCTTCGTGAGTATGCCACTAATCCCACTTTAGCTGATGATGTTGGTCCTATTTTAAGTTTCATATTGAGTAATTACTATTTCTCTTTAATGGGAAATATTACTTCAATCAAAGGTACCGCTATGGGCACTAAAATGGCACCTTTTACGCCAACAGTTTTATGCAAGAATTGTTGAAAACTTTTAATAGATTTCCTTAACCACTCCGGTCTGTTATAAGCCCACTGATATTAATGTGTATTTAAAATTAAATAGTTTACATTCTCGTAGTCTCAAGAATTATATTGTTTACAGCCAATGCCTTAGACTCAAACGCATTTGCTCCTACCCACGTGGTTATGAACACCAGGTATCCATTTTAACTGGTTATTTCTTGAACGTCGGATATCCCCTTCACTTATTTAGAAAGAGTATTTCCAAATTGAACCGTCAGGACATATTAAAATACAAGTCCAAAAGTCCTAACACACGCATTCCGCTTTTTACTAATTACAACCCCTCATCAAATCTTTATGAGCTCTATCAAACAGGAGTTTGCTGTAATTCCAAGACGATCAGTCTGTAGGAGAATCATTTAAGGTACCCCCCCCCCCATACAAGCTTAACGTCAACCCCCCAACCTTAGATTTCTAGACACTTGCTCCAGACTCCCTTACCTGCAGTTTCCACCTCCGCAGGTAATTTCCGTTTCGGTAAACCTCGATACCAAATATGCCCCCATATAATCCCAGGCACCGAGGTCAAAATCCCCAATGTTGACTATATATGGTCTAAGACCCCCTTGTGATTCTAATAATGTTATTTACATAATCTACTGTGTACTTTGCAAAGCGGGTAATTATGTATAGAGAAACATGTTCTCGGTTCCGCTTACGTTACAATAATAACAATAACAATAATCTATTCGTGATAATTTTGCAGGATTCCCGGTTTCCGAACATTTCAATCTTCATAGTCATACTCTCGAAAACCTAAGTTATATTTTAAATTTTTAATTGCCTCGAACTTCAAATCCGCAACTGAACCTAAACGAAAGAAATCGATTGGTTCTTTCGTATTACGTCTCACATCATCACCGGCTTCAACATGGACTTGGGTGCAATAAAGGTGCAATAATAAGGTAGTTGCTAAAAGGCAGATTCGAGCGATTTCTTTGATATGTTAATGTCACCATCGAATAATTAAGGTAATCTGAGTATAACAGATTTAATGACAAAGCATCAGTCCCATGTTACACCATATGTAGTTACTCTTGTAACGGGAGTCCGCCCGACGCCATTTCCATTTTAAAATAATTATTATTAATTATTATTGAATAATATGCTTGTGCGTCAAGACTGAATAAGGATATAACGTCATAGACCGCGTTTAGTCCAGGAGATACGTGCGTGAGAAACTAAAATAGAAGGAGAGAAATATAAGGAAAAAATACAGTCCTCATTGTTTATGCTTATTATGTTTTATTTTCATTCAGTTATGCTTATTTCTTTACATTAGGTCTAATACATAATTTTATTACATTTTTCACCGGATAGCCATGAAAATCTTCTTCTGCATCCGGCCTCTTCCTTTCTCGCTTTCCTTTTAGTTTACTGCGTCTCTTATCAAGAGTTTGCAATTTTTTTTTTTTTTATTATTTATCTTATCTTCCGAGATATATGTATATGTATATACCGGATGACTGTACCCATCAATTTTTAGAATATACCATAAACTGAAAATTGTCACTTTCACTCAGCATCAAGATATATAACCTTTGAGGTTTTCTCTGCTTGGGAGCAAATATGCCAAATACACCATCAATGGTCACAAGATTAGGCTATAGTTATACATCTCATATGTCATAATTCTTCATGTATGCATATAGTGCCTCCATGCACATCTATCCCCATTTTGTTATCGTACTTGTGGAAAGTTTGACTCTCCTAGTGCACCGTATATCTTGTACCATTTGTAACGTTTTGAGCCAATGCAAATTTGAGGGTTGTGCCCGTTCAGTTCCTTCACTGAAGTTTCTTAAGCTCATCTACCACTGCATCAATGTTTGGCCGCTTCTTTGGACTTTTAGCTAAACACCGGTCAGCTAGTTGGTCTAGTTCCACCAATCCACTCAGTTCCGAAATATCCTTCAATAACCGACCAAACGAGTAAACGTCGGATTCGAAGCTGTAAGGTACTTTGCCAAGCCCCTCGACTACCTCTGGTGCGATCTGGGGACACATTGCGTACATGTATTTCTTCATCTTCTTTGGAAGTTTCTTAGGCAGTTTAGCCTCTGAAATTGGCCGTGCGCCACCAAAGTCTATCAACTTGGCATGCAAACTGCCCGAAGTATTGGTAGGTGGTTCATTAATCCACCATCCATTGTCAGATCCCACGTCGGTTTCTTGTAGAACAGGATCCATTTTTAATATGACGTTATCTGTTTTGACGTCACAGTGCACCCATCCGTTGCGGTGCATCTCTGCCAGGGCCTCGGATACCTCAAGAGCTGCTGAGACGATATCTTGATACATCAATTCGTTGTTATGGATGGCATCCAAGAGAGACAGAGTTCTCTTGCTCCTGATGTCACCGATGAACTCTTGAACGAGGCTGAAGGACACGGCACTGTCTGCATTAGGTACAATACCGATGAGCGTTGGAAAATATTTCACGCCATTAAATTTCTTCATCGCAGCCATCTCGTAGTTGAAGACCTATTGCGAGGATAGAAAAAGACAAAATTTATAGATTGTTAGAAGTACACTTGCATGTATGAATAATAAACATATATACTTAGGGCACTTCCATAATTGAAAAAAAGTTTCACAGTTGCTTTTTGTTGGAAGGGGGGGGGGTGAGAGGAGGGGATGATGTGTTTTGTGCAAGATTCTTTGGTGAGAAATAACTTATGCCGACGGAGCTGCTTTTTCGAGGTATATTCCTAGATGCAGACAACTGTATTTTTCCAACAATATTTTGGCACTGTTTTACCAAAGTATGTATTTTGGAGAAATATACTTCTCCAAGAAAGCTCTCTTAACAAAATTTCTCGAATAGATTTGAAACTTGTTTGCTTTTTTCTTCAAATTTATTTTGAATGGTACTGTTTTTCTTTTAGATTCCGCTTTTTCATACTTACGTCATTCATCATGCTGACGTCAGTGTGCGGTTCTTTGTGCCATGTTTTAACGGCCACAAGTTGATTGGTTTGGTTGTCCCTCATCAGCTGAACGTACCCTTCGTCACCCTCTCCCAGCGTGATCGGTAACCCATGTCGGTATACGTTGCTAAATCGACTCCACTCAAGGATGGTGACGTCAGCCATTGTTCTCGGGCTATTCTCTAGCTCAGTAGCCGTCTCGGGGTGGACGTTATCATTTTGCTCCTGGAGACATGGACAGGAAGAAATTATGTGGACTTTCAAATAATGTCATAGAAATCTAGCAAACTAAACTTTGTCAAAAAGATATGTTCTTTGGTCTTAACATCAACGTATATTTGTTGCCGTATATTATAGTTCAAATGTGTAGCATAATTAGCTACAAATTATTATTTTCGGTCATTAGTTCGTCTAAAGCATCCCTTCAACTTGGGGATAATGATAAGTGGAGAACGCTTCTGAGATCTAACACTTGTGAATGATTTGTTTTTGTTTACCTTGAATTCCGTGGCGTGATGATCTCTACCCAATATTTGGGATTGTTCAACATGGTGTTTCTGATGATCACGTGTAGCTCGCCTTGATGACGTACTGCTACTGAGTCCGAAGTTTGACGTCATATCTCTCTGCTGCTTGGGGGTGGACGTAAAGCAGCAAATCAGAGGACTGAGTACCGCACGAAGTGCGTTTCTTCTCCTGTCAAGAAAACCAGAAGGAACTTAAATTAATTTCTATGGTGATGTGTACATTATATATAAAGGCCTAGCTAGAACTTTACCTATAGTGCTATGCGTAAAGTTTCAACACCGGCGTTGTTTGTAAACATCCGATGTAGTGGTACTGATTACAAACTTTCAAATTGAATTCAGGTTACAGGGGATTTTCAGCTTTAGAGTATCGTCTGTGGTATTCAATGATAACTTGCAAAACTTTGTTGATAACTTGGTTTTTCAACGCTATGAACACTATATATAAAGATCATCATCTCAGTTAGTCAGGCTACACTTGAAAGTTTGTGTAGGCCGCAGAAGAGTATAAATGTTCGTCAGAACTTCTTACCTCAGAGTGCTATGAATGGATTGATGTTTCCCCGAAAACGAGCAATGACAAGAATGCAAGTTAAGCCTTAAATTTAAGAATTCCAACAGAAATTGAAGTTTCTGTTTTATGATTTTTCTTGCTTCCTTGTTGGCCGGGGCGGGGATGCGGGGTGGGGTGGGGGAGGGGAGTGAGGGAGACTGATTGTCCCTTCGGATCCATCCTATGTTGCTAAATTAAATTAAACTGAACTAAACCATACTAAATCACGGTTTTTCTAAGAGGGGTTCCATATGTCTTGTTTTGTATTTAGTGTTTGTCTTTTTCTTCAGTAATGGAAGACTAGAATATAGTTATATACTCACCTTCGACGATTGCTCCGAATCCTCGAACTTTTACTCTCTGCAGTCATTTTTCTTTTAAGAAATGTTTTAAAGTGTTTATAGCTTGTAAGGTAAAGTTAATTTGATATGTTTCTGTTGACAACAGCTGTTTAGACATCATATTTTGCATCTATTGTTTCGTCACGGTCACAAGTTTTGTGACAATGATGAGCGATCATCAAAGTTAGTGTACACGCCGAAGTGCGCGATATTCTGTGGCACACTGCAGAATGATTTAGCGTAGAAAGTCGTGAGCAACACCTAACTAAAGGGCAGAGATATTTAACAGCACTATAGATAAGGCTTGACTTCTTGCTATAAGTGAAGCCGTATCAATTTTTAAGCCCATACATAGTAGGATTTTTTATGAACCACAGATATGTCAATCGTAACTCCACGTGAATTGGAAAGTTAGCATTTTCAGTAAGAAGTCAAGTATATAGCCCACGGCGCCGTAGCATATATCTGCGCGAAACGAGCAACGCGAGCAACGCCTACCTAAAGGGCAGAGATATTTAACAGCACTATAGATACTTGACTTCTAGCTGTAAGTGAAGCCGTATTGTAAGTTTTTGCCCCATAGTAGTTTTTTTTTATGAACCACAGATAAGTCAATCTTAACTCCACATGAATTGGAACCTTAGCATTTTCAGCAAGAAGTCAAGTATCTGCGCGAAACGCACAGCAAGGTCAAACGAATACGCGCGCACGTATACGCACAAGCTGGCATCATCATTGACTGACGCAAGCTGTACTGGATTCACGTGTTTGTGTACGTACGTGAGGAGTATGAGTCATCAGTCTAGCGATTTTCAAATATGTTCACCTAGCTTTGGTCAACAATTTTAAACTATTTTTGTTATCACCCTGGGAGAAAATTTTCAATTTCAAATTTATTTCTCATATGTTTGTACAAGATTAATACAAAAATTTACCTCACTGGGACGTTCAAACATATCTTGTCTGTTCATTTAGAATGTCTGAAAACAATTTGGAGTGTATCTCCAGGAAAGTACTTTTTGAAATCTTCTTGCAATTATAGCATGCTGTAATTTGGGGTCTATACAGACTACCTTTAAAGGGTGTGGAGACTCGCGCAAAAAGAAACGTCTAATGCCGGTAATCTGACCTAGTTTCGAATGAGGTGTAACAGAAGTGTTAGACACAACCATCGATCCCAGAAAATATACACACAGCTTAATACCGTCGGTAATTAGACACTAGTGTACAGTCAGTACATACAGCTGCGGTCAATACCCACAGCACAGTGTATAAACGACACAGCCATGGACATCTCAGGTCCAGCTAAAGATAACAAGATATCACGTTTCATTACTGTCTGCATTTTGTAGCGACACGAACAAAACGTCTCTTGCAAGCAACAGAAAGTTAACTTTTTCAGATGGCCGCATACGACTTGGGTCGAGTCTTCAATGCCTTTATTTAAGCTGGTCATGGGGTCTTCATGTATCAGGGCATTGAAGACTCGCCCCAATCCGCGTGCGGCCATCTGAAAAGTTAACTTTCCGTTGCTTGCAAGTGACGTTTTGTTCGTGTCGCTACAAAATGCAGACAGTACAGTAATGAACGTGATACCTTGTTATCTTTAGCTGGACCTGAGATGTCCATCGCTGCATTGTTTGTACACTGTGCTGTGGGTATTGACCCTTTAGGTATTCACCATCTCTGGAATATTCCTTTGAGTTTAATTGATGTTGGCTCATCGGTACAGGACTAACTGTCCACTGTTTAAAAGTTCAAGACAGTACCCTTGGAAGACATTCAACATCGTTTATCAAGAACAAATTTGTACTATAATGTAAAGATGTCATTTGAGGACATAAAACTCTTTATGTTTTCCCATTTTTCGTCATATCCGCGATTTCAGTAATTCAAATTTCTAAAATGTTGAAACCGAAGTTTACACACACTTGAAACTTGCAAACCGTTCAAATATGGCCCTGTGCAGGTTATCATGCATAGTATGCTCATTAAAATATCAATTCCATATATCTCCTTGAATCTACTAATTTTATCCAAGTTCATCTGGGTTATGGTGCATGTAAACACCAAGCTTCATACGTACACACTGCACACGTATATACAGTGTAAGTTGACACGTTCACATAAACAACAACACTGTAACTGCGACAGTATAAATGTAACAAATCTTCCTTTACACTGTGATGGTTAATATAAAGCGGATTTAAGGCAAAGGTATTCTGTTAGATTTAATTATAAATAAAATACCTGAAATTCAGAAACGACGTTATTGTCAGTTTCTAAGAAGCGTAAACGTTAGCCTTTCTTTTATTATACGCACGTACAGTAGGCTATCGATCTAACCTAGGGCTAACATACTACATAGGCCATTGTAGCCTAGCCTACAATAGACCTAGGATAAGTAAGGTCAAACATTATGCTACGTTAGGATCATCCAACATTTGGCAAAGGTGGATTAAACGTTTTTCACTCTCTGACATGAAAGTGGAATTGAAACTTAACCTAACAGCTCCCTCAGTTAAAACTGAAGTTGAAGTAGCCTAGGGTAATGTTTCTCATTACTAGTCTTAATTATAAATAATTAAGGCATAGCATGGTGACGACAAACATACAGTAGGCCAGATGAAATGGGACACTTTAACGAGCTGTTTCATCCTCACATTGATATAAAACTTGGCAATTTTGGTAAAGCCTGCAGAAATTGTGTTAAATTTCGAAAAGCACTTTTACCCTTGTAACATTTGAAATTGTTCCCAAATTTGACTTATTCAAAGGATAATTGGCATTTGATCCCCTGGGCTGGTAATATGTTTATAAAAAAGGAAAACAGGTAGTCCCAGATGACTCCTCATACAGGGTTACTTGACTTTTGATCAGGCTTGCAAGTTTTCTAACATAAGGTTGCATTGGGGGAGGGGGAGGGAACATAATTAAATGTAATGTTTGGAATATTTGTTGTCAAATCAAACCCTTGAATGGATTCATAATAAGAGTCAACAAGTTACATTTTTCATGTGATACATGAGTGGTTAGACTAGTGTGTTGCTACAGTGATATGGTATAATATTTGTAAGTGAGTAGATTGTATGGCGTCTTCAGTCCTGCTATGTGCATCAGGTTTTAATAACGTTTTGTCAGTGATGACCACACCATGGTATATTCACACGTAATTGTATGACACTCATCATTCAGTTCATCATATCAACCACTAAAGACAATATAAATATATTGTACTCTGTCATTGAAAAACCTTAGGCCTAATTTCATCATTCCTGGTGAGATTTGGTAGGCTAATTTTTCTTTCAAGTACTTGAGCTATCCTTTAACAGTATATTATGGTATGATCATTACTACAGCTAATTCAACACAGAATGTAAAATTTAGTTAAATGTTGCATTTCTTTTCATACTGCTTATATGCTTCATCCTTTAGATCCATTTGGCAGTCACTTAATTGTTGAAGAAAATCTGTGGAGGATTTGAAGCTCTGCAGATATCTTTCAAGTTCACACAAGTTGTAAACAAGTGCAGATAAACAAACTGGGTGACTGTTTAGACAATCACTGATATCTTGTTCCTTAACCTGCAAAAATATGGATGAAGGAATCATGGATTAATGAAAGTTTTCTGTTTTGAAGTGAATCTCGGCTATCGTTTCCAGGATGTCGTGGATGATAAAAAATGCAGAGAGTTTCTTAAATAATCTAGACCAAACTGCGACAGGGGCACTTGGGGCCACTCCACAAAAGTCTTCAAATGAAACTTCTTCTGGAGGTTACGAGAACTCCGCAGATAGACCCTTAAGGGTTCCAGCATCGAAAAGTTCGTACAGTCTCTCTGCCACAGAGATAGCCCAGACTGCCAATATCAAACGGACGCCAAGTGATCATGCCATCAACACAAACGCACAAAAAAGTAGAAGCCAGCCATCTACAGGGAGAGTGAGGACAGATGCAGACGATGAAAAACTCTTTGAGTTTCTGAATAGCCCCTCCTCATCCAATGGGGAAGCACGAAAGAAGAGATCGGGCAGCGGGACAGGTAGCGGCAGGCACTCCAGGCAGAGTAGTACTTCTTCCAACGTTTCCACCAGAAGTGCCAAAGCAGATGGTCCTGTCAATTCCAATCCAGCCACTCCATCTTCGAAGGAAAAATCAACAGGTAATGATTTTTTTTTGCTT
>JAIPMN010001996.1:27024-40744 GCA_020650975.1 Apostichopus californicus | reverse complement strand
AATATTACTGTTTACACGGGTCCAAAAATCGGGAACCGGGTACCCGAGAGACGTTACCCATCGGGTATCCGGGTACCCGGAAAAATTGTTTATACCCTCGTGTATCACGATTTTCAAGAAATTACATATTGGATGCTATAATAAATGAATTATATTCTCTACTGACAATGTTTTCATGTTCAAATATGTAGGTGTAAGATAAGGTATAAAACCTTTCTCAATAATTTCTATTGCTTTTGTTTCTTTCATTAACTTGTTAATAACTTCATATAATTAACATTATACTGAAAACGTGTATTTTATTTTCAGACTGAAAACGTGTATTTTATTTTCGGACTGAAAACTTGTCGGACTGAAAACTTGTCGGACTGAAAACTTGTCGAACTGAAAACTTGTCGGACTGAGGGGTGTACCCTTGTCATAGAACTGCCGTGACATTTAGTATGGCTCTAACGATACCAGTGTCATAAATGAGTAGTATATATAGTGGGCATGCCTTACTATGGCCGGGAAGCATTCCAGTTGTTCCTGGTGTCAGCGCAGGCAGATCGTGCAAAGATAATATGGAATGTTTGCTCGATAAACTTTACTGTAAGGGTTGATAATTTACTAATTCATCGTGTTCTCTACTCAGAACATCTCCTCCCCGCCCCCCCCCCCTGAAAGATGATAATAAATCCCGATACCATTTACTATAAAGTTTCTTTGACACTATACTTTCATTACTGATTATGTGTGAAGTATCAGTAATAAACCACATTGTCTATTGCCGGGCAGACGACTGGTAAATATGCCTTTCTTTGTAGCTTACATTACATGTGGTAGCGTTATTGACTTAATCTCGAGTCAATAGCTTTGGTCCAATCCACAGCAGAGACCAAATTGTCTGTTCTCATGATCCTCAACGGACGGACAATGGATCTTCCCTTGACACGATTTGAATAAAAAAGAAAACATATGTCATATATTACAGAGACAATGCCGTTTTCTTTTCGGTTAAAAACATCGTTTAACGTTTCAAACTTTTTGAAAAACAGCAATGGCGACGTTTTTATCATGCTTGACAGGTGATAAACAAAAAGCTGTTTTCCAGCAAAATTATCGGGTCGTTGCACTCTTATTTTGAAAACTAACAAGCCACTTCGATAGTATCCACGGTTCAGTGATCATTTTTCAAAACGGTCTCCATGCACGCAGTACGTGTGTGACTACGTAGATACTGTATGTACGTCAGGTGTAAAACACTTATAGCATATTGTTGTATGTAAGGTCTGGCTATCTTCTTCTGAACATCTTATAAGTACCACCAATCTCTCGCGATCGCATCCCTGGATTACGAAAACTGTCAAATTTCAATAAGCGGTTATCGTCTGCTTGGAAGAAAAGCATCTAAAGGAAGGACTTAACTCATTCAACTGATTCATTTCAACATCATTTGAAACATTCACTTTGGGTTTTGTGACTTCTGATCTGAATCAAGGAAAGGAAAAATGTCAAGTAAGTTGAATTTTCGGAATTTGATTTTCCGAGATGAAAAGTTCAAAATGCTAAGTACTAGGTCTTGGAGTGCATATTTGGTTAGGCCTTGTCTAATTTAGGCTACCCAATAAGTTAATAACCCTTACCGTAGTCTTTGTTATTGTTATGTTAGTATAGAGATGTTGATGGTGGTGTACAGTACTTACGGCCATTTGTTTGTGTTGGTCACGTTTACATAAACGTAAATGATATAGACAGGTGTTGGCCCTGGGAAGCATAACTCGGTGAAATATTTCTCCGCAGCTTGATGGAAGTTGCGCAAGATGCAGATTAGAAAATCTGACATCATCTTTCAACCAACTGAGCCATCTGAATGAATTGTAGGGTTAGCTTGACATTAAGCCTTTACTTAGTTAACTGTAATTTAAGTGAGAACAATTTTGCAGTATTTAGGCTAGTAGTAGGCTAAGGTAACAAGTGCAATATCTGACCCATACTGTATCTTGATTCAAGATTCAAGATTCATTCTTAATATCTTCATTAAGACATACAGTTAGGCTATTGCCTGGTAATTATGATATATGAGTAGTGAATCAATTTGTGTTTAGGTCATGTGATGACACAAATTTAATTGCCTCATGCTGATGGTGACCTGCCTTGGGAGAAAATTTCTAGCGGTATTCTTTATCTAGGCTAGGTACAATTTAACTAGCTACAACTGAAGCAAGCAGTTGTGGATAAAATCTGGCATAGAGAGAAACATACATTTTGCACAGTGAAGACTACCGAGTGCATTCGCTAACTGGATTAACCATGTTTCCCATGTTGCAATATGGTAGGAATATTTCTGTTTTTAAAAAGATTAATAGATGGTTTAATCTGCTACAGATTTCTCTTACAGCTTCAGCAAGGAAGTACTTTCTACTGTGTACTCAAGTTTGTTTCTTATATATCTATTAAAATAGAAATGTTCACTACCTTCACAGTGTTAGGGTTGTCTTTCCTCACTTTGATCGCAAGGTTTGATAGAATGCAAAACAGAACATGAATGCCTTAGAATGCAGTTATTACCTTAATTATTACCTTAATAAAATTGTGATAGTGCAAGAAGCTGTGTTTAACAGGTTTCTACTATTAGTTGTTTATGGTAGTTTGTACAAGTGGAAGGGTAAGCTCTGCTGCTCTGTCGTGTTTATGTGTAAAGAATTCGAGGAAAAAGTTTAAATGTGTTTCTGAGAGATATCAGTGTATCATATTAACTGTATTTAAGCGTTTGTTAATAATTTTACACATTAAGTGGCATCTACGATGCTTGGAGTATATTCATGAAATTTTCCTTGGAATCTCTCCTTCTTTCCCCCAAAGACTGCAAAGAAAACAGTGTCTCTGTATCTCTACCATAACAGGAATGCATACTTGTACAAATATATATGCTGATTGTATACCCAAGGATAGAGCCAAACAACACCCCCTGAGATCTGGAAGAAAAGAAGCCAGATTTGTCTTGATGCTTCTAGAGCCCAGCCAAATCAACCACTCTGAAATAATTTTGCCAAATTTTCATGGAGGCCCTTTGACCTGGGCCCTTAGATACTTGCCACATCTATACCTATCCAGCATTGTGCTGCACATACATGTATATCAAAGGTATTAAGTTCATTCCAAACAAGTAGCTTACAATGGCACTGTTCTCATAAAAGGCTTGTGAGTGGATTAGCTTGTCCGATTCTTTTGAGTGGACTTTCCGTGTTAATTGCTTTAAAAATGCCAAAGATTAGTCATGTCAAAGGGATAATTGCCGTGGTTTTGTACTATTGTTGCTTTTTCTTCCATACATAAATATGGTCCTTGAAATGGATTTACAATTATCAGTTGTGATCCCTTGTTTCAATCAAGACTAAAGTAACTAAGATTTGATTAATGTTGGTTTGTCAAAGATAACTGAGTACATACACCAACATTTATAGAAGATAAGAACTTCACTAAAAGTCAAGATTTGTGCAACTAAGTTCTCATTATCTAAACCATATTCCAGATCTGAGTGACTCCTTGAGTGTCAAATAACAAGTTATAGTTATCCTGGTTTATGTGGCAATATATATATGTACAGTACAAAATGAATTCAAGCACTTATCATTTGAAACATTGAAAACACTCTTATTGTTGCCTGATTTGTAACTTTTGTGTTGCAAAAGTCTGATGAAACTTAGCATACATTCAATTCAAAGGTCAACCGTATTGATCTACTTTATTATTGATATGCTTGCTATCTTGATAAAATATCTTATTATACATATGTTCACACAATTTTTGATGTGAAAAGAACTGTGACAAAGAACTGTCGACATTCAGATATTTGTGTAACGTACAGTATGCAGATATGTTGTAGGGTTATTGAAATCAAAAGTCAGTGGACGGGAGGTAAATTGATCATGTTTGGCATCCCTGTGGAATTGACACATTGACGGATACAGTATAGCTGGCTACCTTAGCATTTACACTTGTGTAATTTCACAGTGACTGCGTGACGGAGACAGAAATTCCTGAGAGCATTGCATCAAATTATTATGCTCCAGCTGTGCAAATTATGATATTCTTATGGATCTGTATCACACATGTACATACATACATGTTTGCACATACTTATCTGAGCATTTGAGGAAGCTCATTGGAAAATTGTATGGAGCCGCTACCCTACTATGTTAATCGGTGAAGGTCAAACTGTTCTCAGGCAAAATGTGGCCCCTATGGACATCTAATGGCTGGAAGAATTAAGTATAAATCACAAAACAACTTTGTTTTGAAGGATAGAAAAGGTGAAAACTGGACCATCTTTTAGAGCTCTGCAATTGTAAGGCTGTACTGAGCTGTGATTATATACAGTAGTCAGCAATCGAATAATTGAATGTGGTAATAATTCAGTTACACGTTGATATATGTTGTCATTGGTCATTGTATTGGGATATAGATGAAGTGAAGTTTGGAATAGGCATGCAGAGCCATTACCTGACCTTGTAGTATGTGGGTGAACAAGATTGATGATGGGGGGTGGGGGGGGGGGGGGTTGGGTTAGGGTAAACAAAGTTGACAATTTACAAATTTTATGGTTACATCAATTTATGAGTATGAAGAAGGTGCAGCACTGACATAATTGGTAGTGTTTCTATTCTGCTGTGCATTTAAGTTATGCATGTGTACACTACTGTACATCCTTTGGAGTTAGGATTTAGGTCTTAATTTATCTTACTTATTTGTGTGTGTGTATGAGTGTGTGTGAATTAGGAATTAGCTTTTATGTCTTTCTTGTGTGTGCCAAAATAAGGATATTTATTTTGTTGTTGTGTCAATTTCTTTTTTTTCTTCTAAATGTTGATATCAGATTTCATTGATTTCCTATAGATTGATGTTTAGCAATAAAGTAGACATAGGTTAGTACAGTACATGCACATATTCAAAACATGAATGTCTTTCTGCTTTCATTGACTGTACATACAACAGACATACGGTATAATTGTGCATTTAGATGTACAGTTTATTCAGAGTGCTCCTTACCATAAAGTGCATCACAACATCTAGATTCTATATAAAAACTATAACTATATACCATAGAAACTGCAAAAAAAAGATAACAAATCAGTTTCTAATAATCAGTTTACTATGCCAGTATCAAAAGCTGCACACAAAGAAAGAAAAGAAAAAAGGCTTGGTAATTTTATAAAGACAAGGGTGCAAAGGATGACTTATTGTGTGTGGGCACCAACCCTTTGTAGCCATTTGTAATGGTACTAAGCCATTCATAACTCATATTAGCCTGGGAGGTTTTGTTAGAGTCTTATATTAACCTTTAGGTCAACAGATTTCAGTGAATTTACCTTTGTTTGCCAAGCCAAGCAGAACAGCAAAGTGCACAAAGCAGTAATCTTGAAGCCATAGTTAGTGTGTACATATGTTATGTACAGTTAAACTTAAATTTGATGTACTTTAAATGTGTAACTATTAATGGTCTACAAAATTGTGAAGTCTAAGGTTTACAATCTAAGTTTCAATCAAACAGTGTACCTTACTAGGTAACTTTGGCTCAGAGGCTGATTTTTATATGTCCCAGCCTGCCAGGTATACAGTGGATTGTGTTACATTTTCAAGTCAGAATGCCAAATAGGTCAATTACTCTCAATAATTGTTAAACCTTTATAAGTTAATCATATTTAAAATGGATAAAGTCCATTGAAAGTTGCATAAAAGTTGCCTATATGGTAGTTTAAAAATATATCCCTGTACACTGTAGTCAGCTACAGTACAGTAAGCCATAGAGTATACATGTGTATCATTGAAGCATGGTCACTTGTTTACAGTATAAACTAGATAATTTGAAGAGACTGACCAGATTATCTGGTTAATCTACTCTGGCTATTGATAGTACACAGTGCTTACTGATTACATTATAACATAAATAAGCCATGAAGTGAAGTGAATGGTCCATATAGCTCTGTATCTGACATAGGAAGGTTGGGTCAAAGCTAATTCCATTAGTAATAACTGTCAAGGATGTTATATATATTACCAACTCTGTGCCATTTGAACTTATGAAATGCTTGGGCACTGTGGCACACAGCTGGACACTGTACTGTTCCAAGTTGTCAAACTGGTCTAGTGGAGTCTACTGTAACATGCACTGTATATATATGCATCCATGCCTGTAGTGAAGTGATGCAACGACCTATATGTGTACATTAGTCTTTTAAGGTGATACATGTTCTCATTGCAATTTATACAAAATGAAAATGTCAATTATGCTTAGGTGCCAAATACTTCAAGGCTTGGCGTGATTGACAATTAGTTTCACATACGTGTTAAATGTTGCAAATTAGGTTAATAATCTTGTGTCCAACAGTAAAGACACAGCCGGTATTGCGAACATGAAATTATTGTTCATCAAAACTTTTACCGGATATTAAGATGACATTTTTGTTACCAAGTAGTGTTACTACAGTATACAGCTTGGCTGCTGTTGATGTCAGCAATGTCATCACATAGATGACAGAAGAGAGAGAGGGAGAAAGAAGAATATGAAATTTAATTACCCCATGCCCCCACCCCCCCCCCCCCACCACTTCTCAGGGAAACAATAATAAATAAATAAATGAAAACTTTACAAGATAAAAAGAAAAGAATTATACATCATTTTGTTCTTTCTTGGGTAACAGGGCAAGTTCATGGAGTTGCAGGTGAAGAAATCCTGTTTTTTGTTGCCTATTAAACTTAAAACAAATAAAAAAGAAAGAACAAAATGTACATGTAAAGAAGAAATTATATGTGATCATTGACAGGAATTGCCTGTCACCTTCCATTAACATAAATTTATATCCTTGTTGCTTCCCCCCTCCCTCCCCCCTTATATAAAATGATTCCTATGTCCACAATTTATTATCAACAGTTCAGAAGAACACAATTAAATTGCATCTGCTGCCCTCTTACTGTTTCTACACAGTGTGAGTTTAGAACTATTAGTTCACCAACAGTATATTTGCATCTAGTCTTAATGTCATCTTCAGCTTAACTCCAATTTTAAGAAAAGTGGTTTGATGAATGCATTAGATCTCTCTGCCGTGTAACAGAATCTAGGAAATAGATCGCATGTCCTGCATTTGAAGTGCACGAAGCATGTTATAAACTCGGGTATAGTCCATCTTTAGTTTGTAGCCTTCTGTAGATTTCTGAAACAAGTTTGATGACCCTGGAGATTTGGATTGGGATGCCCATTACTCTTTGCATGCATAATGAGCTTGTTCAGTAGTACAATGTTGGGTAGTTGCCATTAAAAATCAGGCTAGATTTGATGAACAAGGCGATTTGATCTGACAGTTTGTGGGTGTTACATGGGAAGCAAATGTCAGTGTTGTTTTTCTCTGATATGTATGTAAGATTGAAGAAGGGAGAGAGATTTGTACCATTGCGGGGATAATATTTCTTGCCCAGGTCAATTTATTGAAAAAACAAGAAATTTACCTCCCTTTTCAGACACGCTGTTGAGAAATTGACCTTAAGGATATATACAGGATTTTAAAGGTAGATTGAAGGAGTAAAGCATACATTCCTTCAAAGATAAATGACAAATTATATAAAAAAAAGAAGTTTGTAATGATCACAAGCAGTAAAATATTTTGACCTTTGTCTTTGGTAATGGTGTGTAAGGTCAAAAGTCAGGGAACGAAAATACTAACCCTCCTTTTCCAATTGACCTGAAATATAAATCTTTCATACTGCAGTACAAATATAAGTTTTTCTCACACCTGGTAACTTGGACAGTCACAGAGACTTCTTTCTGCAAATTTGAAACTTTAACAGGTGAGGGAGGGAACTAATTTTTATAAAATTTGGGGAATTCTCTGAGTAAAACAAACAGTTACAGTATCCATTGCACTTGCCAATGTGAATTAATGTATAGTGGTTTGAATACTTCAATCATCATAAACTTGCTTCAGATTCCATAGTACAGGTTTAATTGTAGTTATGTATAGTTAATGTGTAATAATCTTGTTTCAGCACTAGTATTCTTTAAAAAAAATTAAAAGAAGAGGGGTAAAAAGTTTTAGGGCTTCAAGAGAAAGAAGATTCAATGGCTGCATGATGGGATGCCATGGGAGAGGGGATGCCATGGGAAAGGGGGTACCATGAGAGAGGGGGTACCTGGGGTGGGGCAAAGAGAGGAAAGATGGGGTACGAAAAAGGGAAGGTGGTTGTTGGACAAAATCACAGACAGAAGATTTAGCAGTTGCGTCAACAGACATAGCTTTTCCTAATCTTTTTATGATAAAGTAGCTTTATTACACAATACTTAGTAAAGCAATAGATTTGCACTTATTAAGAATTATAGGTTTTTAGTTTGTTTTACTACAAATAAAATAAAGTGTGTCCTTAATGTTTGAATCTTCGACCTAATTGTGAAGGTGATTTAATCATCTTACAATTTAATTTTGATTTATAAGTCAACTTATGGAATGCTTTTTACCTTTAATTTAAACTAATTATCTATCAGTACTCTCTGTGGTTAAATGTGTTTCGTTAAAACTTCATAACTGTGATGATCAGGAATCCAAACCACAGTATCGTCACCTCGCATTCGTCATCCATCACAACAGGAAATAGTTCAGACAATAGATTTGTAGCTCAGGAAGTTTTTCACTCACTCATATTTTAAGTCAGGTGGTTAACAATCACCTTAAAAGCTTTTGCATTTATTTGTAGTATGTGTAGCAGGAATGGCATTGGCAAGCCCTTATTCAGGATGTCTAGCTTTTAAGTTCATACTTGGTTCTGTCATGGGGATTCACCTTTTCAGTCAGTTGAAGAATCCTATAGTTCATAGAAGTCAAAGGTCATTTAAAATGAACACGTTGGTGTATGGCACATTCATGCAAATCAGTGCGTTACAAAAACTACAGTGTTTTTTCATAGGTCAGAGGGTATTTGAGGTCAACCGGTCACAGTGAGAACCTAAGTAGACAGAATAACTTTCAAAGGCAAAGTGTGGATGAACTTCATGTGTGGAACAAATTTACCTTATTGAGTAACAGAACCGGTATCGTTAGTTGAGGTCAAAGATCACTTGCGGTCACCAGAGGTCAATGTCTGAAAACGTATTTAACATTTCATGGATGAACTTCACACATAGTGTGTAGATTCACCTGTGATTACCAGAACTATCCTGTTTTTCTGCAAAGATCAAAGGTCATTTGAGGTCAAATCATGAAACATGGCAAGGAATCAAAAGTTGTAGGCTTTCTGGTTCTGTTGAATTTGTTGAACATGGCAAGTTCAGGTAGCCCAAGGGCCTACCATGCACCACCAGCAAACAAACAAACTGATTTTGGAGACCTGCATTGTTTAGAGTTGCGATAATTAGCAGTTGGAAAAATATAACAAAGGCCACGGTTGAGGAGGAGTAATTGGTATTTTAGACAATTCATGACTAAATTACCCATATCTTTCAGGATATTTATGTGATAAAATAGTCCATTTATAACCCAGTTTCTGTCTCAAAATATTGGTAGATTATTTGGGTTACAGTCGATAATATCCTGCATTCTCAAGGATGCTGTCAGGAGTTGGGCATGTTTTGATTTTAGGATTTGGTTTCGGCAATAAGCTGCTTAGAGTTGGCAGGTGAGGCACTTGGGCTATTTTTCTCTAGAAATATGTAGGTTACTTTAAATCGGTTGTTAATAGGAAGTAATTGTTTTGTCTTAACTTTTAAAGTCAGGTCATTATTGGATATAAGTTGCTTGAATTAGGATGCAAACTATGTGTGATGACTTATATTGACATTGTCATTTAATGATGTCTACAAGTACAGTAGGCCTCATTTGTCTTACCAAAGGATCTGCAGATTACTGTAAATTACAGCATAGTGTAGTGGGTTTAACTTACTTACTGGGTATCTGATCAAAATTAAACATTGTGTTTGAGTAACATGTCAAAAATCTTATTATGAAGAGGGGGGAGGGGAGGGAATTGGATGTGATTTTTTGGGTTCGCCAATTTTTCACACAAAAGTTTGGAGTTGATGCAATAAGCATACTTGTTATCAGCGATGTGTATTTCCTTAGTTTAGCTTCACCTGCTCATGAAAAGTGGCCGAGGCTATAACAAGCATCATCTGCATCATGTGCATACATGCCAATTGAGTACCTGTAAACTTGAAAAATTGATACATTCATGAGCATGAACTGTCGTAAGACACATAGAGTTGAACTTGAAGTTTGCTGCAGCTGCATGCAATAGCAAGGTGAATATACTGTAGCAGTTGCATCATGGCTGCAGAGATAACCTATTTTGCTCAATACTGATAGGGCCTGGCTGGCTACAATGGGATTTTGTGGTTATTGCATCGTTTTGACAAGGTGCCTTGCAATTAGCAAACTTATGTAAATATAAAGGACTATACACTTAAAACTTCAACAAAAAGAAAAGTTTGACCTTCTTCAGATTTCACTGTATGTTTATTTATATACTTCTGGATAAAGTCCCTGGTATGTGATTTTCATAAACGAAACACTTCACACCTTTAGGAACAAGCAGAACTCGAATTAAGTTAGTTCAATGGGTCTGTACCATTGTGAAATGATATTGTGTGGAATCATTGGCCCATAGCCACTGTACAGCATACCTGCATTTACATCAACTATTATGGCTGATGTACAGTGAATTTAGTGTTATTATGCCATACTGAATCGCACATCATTGCATACAGTATATGTTGCACATGTACGGATAGACATATATGTAAATTAGTTGCCATTGATGTGGCTATTCAGACAGTTACTGGAAAAAAATATATGCTAGCTATTTATTTACAGTATCACTTCCCATCACAGATCCAAGACAACCAATGGGTTAACTAGGGCTACGCCACTGCCCCACCTTTACTGTACCGCCAAAAGTAGAAATTGGAACTTTTTCATTATAAAAAGAAATAGAAAATGTGCCATGATTTTCCCCATATTTATTAACCATTTTGTATTTGCGTTGCTTCATAGGTCGTCATAATTGAATGGTTTGTAGCGATAGTTTTCAAACGCTTCACCTGATATGTGCTATCATCATGCAGTATCTATACATAGAGAAAGTACCACAAGCTGATAATTATCAAAGCTACGCATCAGCTCCTTTGTTCTCCGATGGCGAATCAACATATGTTGCGGTCTCGTATAGTTGGCCGGGCATCTTTTATCTGAGTTTATTAATTTGATATTTACCCAAGACTAAATAGTGAGTCATGCTTGATGGACATACCAGCCAACTTTCGATGTGGAAGACAAATTATTGCCATCGTGATGTATAGATTAATAAGACATCCACTTCATTGAAGCAGTTCCCCTGTCTTTCTAGAACTAGTGCTTGAAAACCAATCAGTAAATTGTTTTAATGATATAATGGTTCAATGCTATTTTGACTTTGAACTAAATGAGTTCTCCTTGCTTGGCATTGTTATTCATTAAACAAACTTGAATCTCATTTGGGTGATTCTAATGCTTCAAAGCAGCTTGTGTGTGGAGATTTGACAGATTTCTGATAACCATCGCGACCTAGAATTTTACAAAATTTAGCCCCTTGCTAAAAAAGAAAAAAGCCAGTGCTTAAAAAATCTACAAGGTGATATAAAGTTCCCAGTTTCCTGATTTACACCACCCATCAGTTACAGTACTGTACAGATATTTGAGAGCAGTCCAATAATATTAGCAGTAATACAGGGCTCATGATAGGTACGAAAATCATGGCAATTCTTCGACTGACGATTGTTAACCAACCTACCTAGTGTCAGTGCTCTTAATGTCTACTGGTAGAAAAGTAGCAGTGCACTGGTATATCGCCAGTAAATAACCTGAACTTTGAGGCAAGAAAATCGATGTTATTGTTGTTAATTAACTCAGTAATGACTTTCTTTTCTAATCAGAGTTTCTTTGGTGAAAGCGAAAAATCTACTGTTCAGTGTCTTATAAGTTTGTTGAGAATGGTGATGTACCACAAGATTCAAGTTTCAAGAACATAATATGCAGAATTTCAATTTTATGATTGAATCTTGTTCAATTTCATTGCCAAATTCCTGATTACTTAAAGTCTGAAGTGCTTAAAATGTTGTATTCTGTGGACATAATTAAAATGACAACAAATGTCAACGTTGATTAGGGGATATTTTGCCAGTATTCTTTGCCACTTTTAGCCAACTAGTTTTCAATCACATCACTGTATCACAGCATTTTGTTCGAACTGTGTGAGAACTTACTGTATAAAGGTCACAAAACGTCCCGCTTAAGAAATACATTTAAGCGCAAAATTTGCTGAAGAAATACATAAGCACAAGATATGTTGTGAATTTCTTGGCCAACTGCCCCCCCCCCCACCCCCATCAACCAATACACACATGGTCACTCCCTTCCCAATGATCACTGTCTCTTTCCATTCTGTTACAAATTGTCCAAAACCATGTTTATCAAAGGGAAAAAGAGTAAACTTTATAGTTTATTCATAACTAAGACAATCTGAACAATCTCTCAAACGGTTTGCTTTAACTTTCAAGAGTTACAGATTGTAAACCTAAATACTTCTAGTATTTGTGTACTGTAAATATGACCTTTTCACCTTTGAGTAAATAAACAGTTCATTAATCACTAATTAGGCAATTACACTGTGCCCATGTCCATTGAGAACTTGCAGCCTTTGTTATTCATATGTACCAGCATTCACAACTTCCATATTCTGCATGGGCTGATTTTTTTTTGTAGTTTGTTCCTACAGTAAGTACCGTATGTTGACCATATACTAAGTAGGTATTGAGAGGGGAAGGATAAAGCAACAATCAGAGGAAGCTCTGTAATTGATTATGAAAACTATTTAATTCATCTTGATCTTGGCATCAGAATTAGGTCTGACAAGATGGTTTCCTATCTGCTTCCTGTATTTTATTGAGTAATTTGTTCTCTGGTTATAGTCAATGATGGAGAATAACATGTGGAAGTGTTCAAAGAAGAAGGGCTCCGAAGTAAAACATACCTCAGTCTATGCATGCATGTCTGAAAATCTAGATATCTGACAACCAGAATATGGCTGGCCAAAAAATAACCATGCAGGGGCACAATCACCATTATTGTACCCGGGAAAGGGGGACTAAGATGAAATGTTATCCAAGAAGGGGGGGGGGGATGGGAAGAAAATTTTGGATGAAGAATTTTCAAATACATTTTACATTTACATTTTACATTTTAATTAGGTTGTATCCCCTGAAACCATGTGCTGAATGGACAGTTGTTGTTGACACAAGCACATATCATATAGGATATTTCAAACAGGAATGGTCCTGAATGTTTCCTTGGGTGTAAACTTGGATAATTGTTCTTTATGTTGGTGGTTAGTGAGCTGAGATGACATTGAAAACAAAGAGAGGAGGGGATGGTGGGAGGGGATGGGGGCAAAGACGAGTCCATTTTCCTAAATACAGTTTGCAGTTTAATTCATATCCTTTCCCCTGAAAGTTGCCTGTATTTATGGATTGTGAGAAAGGTTACAGAACTGGTAGGAAAACAAACTAAGGAGGAAGACAGAGGGAGAGACTGTTGCAAATGTGACTATTGGGAGGGGGAGGTGAGGAAACATGAGAGGGACCGTTCAGACATGGAAGGAATGAAAGTTGCAATAATTGTTTGTAAAAAGTAGTTTTGGCAGGGAGGGGGGGGGGGGGCGGGGG